>JAUTCZ010023900.1:0-13021 GCA_032273805.1 Melanodrymia brightae | reverse complement strand
TGGGGCTATATTTTTAGATGGGTCCATAATTAATTTAAGTTGGTCATATTTATTCTGAACGTTAAAATTTAATGTAGGGTCTTTTAGTGAAATATAATATGACGTCATGTTTAGAACAGTCACGTGTCTTGCTGAGGAACTCGAAAGAAAAAAAACAGTCTATAGACCAATCAAGATTATAAGAAGTGATATCTCAACAAATTACAATACCAGCAATATCTCCTGTAAAAGATTCTAATGAATGATTAATTCCAGATAGCTTTTAAAATTCCAGTGTGAAATGCAACTATTCATGCACTAAATGTTATGGAAATAAATCCAGCTGCCCAAGGCGACATATCACATTTAATAGTTTTATTCCATTAATATTTTATTTAGTGGATACATTTGACATCATTGATTCTCTTTAAAGACAGAACGGAGTTTAAGAAACAGTTATCAAAAAGAAGTAGCGGGTTTCCTCCATCATACTAACACTATCTTCTGTCCTGGACAGGCGGTCGAGGCAGCTGGACTGCGTGATCACGACAGACGTGCTTGAATCTTAATTAGATATAAGCATGTAAATACGTTATAACTAACTATAACTTTACGTTCGGAGCAAATTCTATTGTAACATGTTTCCTGCTAATAGAATCTTTCTTTGAAGTTTCTATTAAAATGAAAATGTTTGTTCTTAGGTTATCAATATCCATCAAACGAGGTACTCTAAATGTGTGTAGTAGCTTAATCTAAAAAAAATTGTAACTTATTTGTCACGTCAGAAATCACTGTAGGCAACAGCCATATTATAAATAATAAAATGTAAGCAATTTATCATTTTAATCAATAAAAACGATCTATTGGCCGAAAACGTTTTACAATATAATTTGGTCCACACGTACAGAGGAATCCGTCTTAAACTGGAGACTGTGCGTTTAAGTTGGTTTGCGTTATATCCTCGCGATGATTCCGTTTACTTAAGCAATTCATATCTACACACGTGTGTGCAATAAGTACCGGGGTAAGTTTATAAATACTTGTAATCAAAAAGTGTTTTGGCTAATAGGTGGGTAGATAATGTTTTCTATATACTATCTTTGGGTAGTTTTTTGTTTACCTTCTATTTACTTCTACCAAAATCACGTCAATCACTGCTATAATTGTAAACGTTTCTGTTCCACATTCAGATTTTGGGACACTCGGACCGTTCTTTCGATTGTCCGTATGCGGTATTTTGATGCAGACGGTAACCAAAAAACAATACACTTTGGATAAAAATATATAAATATAGAAGAAAAAACTCAACTTTGAATAGCGAGTAAAAACTATATCCTACCTTCCGTTCCTCCATCACAATAAAAGCCAGACAGGTAAGCCAAACCGCTAATCATTACAGGTAAGCCGATATCATCAACACGAATGGGAAACAAATCCATACGATTCTTCCCAGACCTTTCTTGGAGTCTCTAACAAGGACGCATTATTTTGGGAAACGAATTAAAAAACGTAAAAATAGAAACAGAAACTTTCATATCCTCACCCAGAGTATTATTTATTCGTTAAGAAGACACGACTCTTGTCGCGTTGGGAATAATGTCTCTTTGAATGACGATCACGACCAATCGATAGTCTCCGTACAAACTCGTGGAAGTAACAGACTGCTAAAGATCGGCGGCACGATTGCAATATCCGAAAGAACCATCATGTTTTCCTAGATCTTTCATCTGAATGGCACCACACACGCACACATGGTGATGACCAGAGACGGCTCCAATACTTAATGTTTGATTTGGCGCTGGCTCGTGTATTAGCTGACCGAACGAGATCATGTTTGTCCACCCTTTGTAACTCTCTAAAAGCAGAGACGTGTAATTTTCCTAGTAAACTGTGTTTGATGTATTGAGTGGAGCCAATGGACAAATTAAAGTATGAGGAATTAGTGGAGTCTATATGAGTGAAAGGACACGCGTACAAAGCCGATTATTGGACGAAGCTCATTCTGTTATTGAAGCCCAACGGCCATTGACTTATTCCTTCAATATGGTGAAATTAATCTCTCCAATTGTCACATCCATGTTGATTCGTTATCCATACTATGTGCCATTATCCCTTTCTTAATTTAATTTCAGGAAACATTAATCGAAATTGGACAGTTTGTTGTTGTCAGTGCAATCTATCGGGTCAAAGATTGAACTCATTTTCGTTATTTCTTCAGAAAAACAAATTAAATAGATGTACAAACTTTTAAAAATATGCAGTGGTCAATTGTAATCGTAATTTATGTGTGTGTTTCTCGAGGCAAGTATTACTAAAGAATAAGTTAAAGGGGGACGTTCACCATTATTATTGCCAAACGTTACGCGCTTAAAGCCAACTCAGGTTCAAGCACGTCTTTATTCCGGACTTGAAGTCCCGCAGCCTCGACTGCTTGTCCAGGAAAGAAGTTAGTTTTAGTATGAGAAAGGTAGTGGGATACTGGCCGGTGTAAATCGTGCATACATACATACCCACTAAGAATTGCGAAGCGTTCACTACATGTTTTAAACCAGTGCTGCAATTAAAAATGCCATATTCTCGAGCGAGATTTGAATCCAATACCTATCGGTCTTAAACCCGGTAAACTAACCACTTCACCACAGAAGGCCGTTTATTGATTTGCACTCTAGAACAACTGCAGATTTTGCAGATTTGTCAAGAACATTCGTCAAAGTGTCCGTGGTTTTATAAAGCATCATGTAGCTCCATAGTAACAACACGCAGACATCATCTCAAGTTTGTTGTCAAAAGAAGGCTGATGAATTTACTGACATAATTGATTATAGGAACACATAATTATAATAAACTGAACTTCTTGTTAGAAAAATGACATAAAAGGACCACACTGGTCTCTATGGTTTAGTGGTTATACAACCGGAATGGTTGGTTATTCTGAGAGTAACTTATATGACCGCAGCTTGTTTCGTTTGTGATTAATCGTGACCATTTGGATTTCTGTATTATGTGCAATATAAAATGACATCAATGTATATAAAACAAACCAGATTGATGCTGATATACATGTTTTGTTGTATGTTACTACTTTCTTTGCCATTATTCTTATGCATATTGGGTGTACTTTACATGGGGAGGGTGGTCTGGTGGGATTTGCCCTGAAAATTCCCATACAAATTAAGTTTTTGCCTTGGTAAATCTGTTTTTGCCACACATTTTTTTTAATTTTCTATTTTTACACTGAAAATTGTAAAAAAACACATTTTGACCCTAACTCAAACGTTTCTATCAGTAGTGGGACTGCCCACCACCCCCACCCCCACCCCAACACTTTCACATGATACCGTAGCTCATATGCATTGACTCGTGTGTTATTGAACTATGTCAGAAAACAAGTATCACAAACTATCCATTGGCAGGATTCGAAGCTGGTATCTTACTATATGTCTTGGTATGGTTTCTTGTATACCTTTGCAGCTCAGTATGTTCATGAGCTATGTTGTGCAACATACATGCCAAAACTACCACTAAAGACATCACAGTCCTAAAACAAAGCTTGTTTTTGTTGTCTGTTCAAACAAGATGCTAAAAGATAAATCCGAAAATGAGAAATTAGACCCCCAAAATATTTGTTTAGGGTAATCTTATTTACCCTATTTTTACCCCACTCCTCCCCTACTCAAAACAGTTTAATGCTAACATTTATAAACATTATTTAGTGATGGCTAGTTTTGCTTCAGTTTTCTCTGATATCGGAAGAATAAAATTATTTAGTAAAAACAAAATTGAGGCATACCTACCCTAAAGAATATTAACATGCTACCCTAAACACACCATTTTTGTTGTTGGTCTTTAAAAATAAAAACAAAACTTATGTTTGTTTAAATTCAATGCATCAGAGTGTATTTCTGCGACTTAATCCTCTTGCATTAATGATCGTCTTCAAAATCCACTCAATAATAAATATATTTACCAATGATTCAATGGACGGAAGTGACGTCATCGCAGCAGTTCTGTCTAGACATTTATTTGCAGACGACCAATATGGCGGCGACATACCAGATTTCGAACACAATGTTGATGAAACAGATGGAGTGCATAGCTCAGAAGAAACTGCAAGAGTTAGCAACACTGTATCAAGGATAATCCTGCAGGTAGCCAAAATATTATTAGCCAATTGCTAATCTTTTAAAAGGTTGGCTACAATTTTTAGTAATTGGTTAACAGTATTTTATATTAATCAGCCTTTTAAAACTATTTTGAAGAACATATTTTTGAGGGTGGGGGAAACTGGCTAAATGAAAATCTTATTCACAGTAAAAAGGTGAAAATGTGTTGTAATTATCAAGTCATAACTTACTTCTGTTACGACGTGAAGATTTTGTTGCAAGTTTCAAAAACCTAAATTGAAAAAATAAAGCAAATAACTTCCAACATATTTGCTAATTACTAGTACATGTAATTGCATATATACTATATTCTTCTGTAATTTGTGATACCCTAGGATCCGATATTCGTAGTGGAGAGGTTTGTCGTATATGGCAGAATCAGCTTCGTAAGAAGTCAGACTGTTGCTCCGACAACTGTCTTGTTGCGAATTCGACATCGTGGCCGATTTTTAAAACCTATGACTATCATGTGATCGAATCCAAATTGAGGGTAGACAAAACGAATTTAAAAAGAATCTTGTATTGTGTTTTAAAGCCAAATGCATAGACTGATGTAGTTAGTCATCTAAACTAGTAGAAGCGTTCAAATCATCTACGAACATGTTCTTGGCGTTATATTCGTAAAGTACGTTGGCGAAATACGTAATTGCGCGTAATTAAACGCAAATACTTACTAGATGCATAAAACCATTTAATAAACTTGATCATAGATGAAAGAATACGGTGCTTTTGTCTTTTTATTTGACAGTTAAGACACAAATTGAGTATTATAATTATAAAAAAGAAGAAAACTTCTGACACCAAACTTACCATTTAGACTTCTTGGCCAAAACAATTCCGATCACACCCAATATAGCCATGAGGACACTAGACACTGTTCTGAGTGTCCATCTTTCTATCATGTCAGCGATCGTTGGCACAGCATTGGTGGTTTCTGTACAAGATAAATAATATTGTTTGTTGCCTTATTTATTGAACATTTATCCACCTTTGGGTGCAGAGCCGTTGTTAAAGGAATAGATGTCCGTAGGAATATAGGTCCGAAACAATGTACAGTTGTATAGTTATCAGACCTACATATAGAAGTATATTAGTCCAACCAGACTAGCGTAAACCCCATCAGCAGCATTACCATCAGTATCATCATCGTCAGCATCATCATTACCATCATCATCATCATCATCATCATCACCATCATCATCATGTTGGTCTTGTTCTTTTTGCGTTTGTGAAGCTTCTCCCCACCAATTACACTCAAATGAGTCTATTTTTTCTTTCACCATTACATTAACCCCAAGACCTGAGTTTAACCTTAATAATTTAGTCATAAGATGTACATGTATTTAACATTTAAAACTCACTTGATGTTGAGCTGTGGTTGTAGGAGCAAGTAACGAACTCCAGAAAGACATAACATTGACTGGTCAAATTCGGGTTGGCTACGTCTGTCACAGTAACGGTTAATAACACAGGCCGAGATACACCTTCACGTGTAGCAGACGGCCTTGACAACAGTGCTAACATCCCCGTGCTGCTGTGAACAGATATATAAATATTGGATTCAATATAAAACGAAAAAAGATTATCATCACCGTCTTTGTCCATTATTTCGAAATCAAACATTTTACTTCCAATGTCAAGGTCACAGCTAATTTGAAAATAGAACACAGATTGGTTGAATTGTGGAGCATTGTCATTCACATTGGTTAGATAGTCTTAGCTTGCCATCAATGGATTTTGGTATGGTACCCAAGTCTGTTACCGTAACAACAATATCGTAAAATGCAGTTCCTCCGGATAGCTTGTCTGCGTCAAGAAGCTGAGCTGTTGTTAATTCACCAGTTGTAACGTCAATGGCAAACATAGACAAAACATCTTGACCATCAGCTAAAAGAGAAAACGTGAAGAACTATAGCGTGTATTTGGCGAGGCAGTGTGGTGTGAAAGAGGTGTAAAAAGAAAGAGACGGTATGTAAGAGAAAGAAAAGATGGGTGTACAGGAGAAAAATGTGACAGAATACTGAAAATCCAGAAAATCCATTTCAATGAAGCATCTAGTAAGAGAAATTTCAAAACCAACATAAAAACTGAAAATTAATATATAATAAAATTATAACTCGCAAAATTTAGGGCCCGCCCCCCCTCCCCTAGATCCGCCTCTGCAAGCTACATCATATACGCTGTAGTCTTAATATGGTTACCTGTGATTACTGACGTCAGCCTGTATTCAACGACACCATCCTGGCCGCCATCTTGGTCGTCTGCTAGAAACGACTGAATGCTACTTCCAATGGTTGTGTTTTCTGGTATCACAAGACTAGGAAAGTGACTACTGCTGTTGATGTTGGGAGTCACCCAAACAGGCGGGTATTCATTGTCTGGAAGTACCTTGATGATAATAGAAATACAATTTTACAATATGAGTGGTTTTATTACAGATTCGACAGTAAAAATACCAGATTTAAGTTTGTCATTTGAAACTAAAGCACCACCTTCTAAACTTAGCAAAATTGGCACATTGTTCACTAACATATTCTATTATGAACATATTAGCATCTGTTGCAATTCATACATCTTCAATAATGTATTGTATTTGTCAGATTATGATTGTTCAAAATACAGTTTTCTTCCATTTCTTTGTAATAAATTCATTAATAGTTTGTTGTTTTCATTTTGTGTGTTTTACTTTGTGGTTAAAGGCGATCACAGGTCGTCCTTGCTATTACACATATTAGTCATATTTATTGTAACTAAAATACACAGTATTAAATTACCTGAACAACAACTATTGTAGTGCCCGTGTTTTGCCAGTCTTCCCTGGGATTGTCTCGTGCCAGGATAGTGAGAGTGTATTCATCCGCTATCAGAGATTCGTAGTCAAGAGAAGTCCCGTCAGCAAATAGTTCCAAGCCCCGAATGCTAAATTTTGGATTTCCGAGATCGTCACCGTCAACAATAGACAACGAAATGTCGGAGTTATCTCCAGAATCTTCATCTGTGCACGGGAGCTCTCCGAGACGTGTATCTATGACAATACACAGTTTATTACCAAGTAAATCGGTCATTTCCCCAGAGTGATATCTATACATGTACCTTGCTATCATAAGCCTAAAGTTGGTTTGTTTAACAACACTACTAGAGTACCTTAATATATAATAAGAGGTTATTGGATATCAAATACACAGTTATGTGGAATCATGGTGTTAGATAACAGGATAACAGGATAGCGCACACCACAGCCTTTGGTGAACCAGTCGTGTATCACTGGTAGGCACAGGTCCACTAAAAACAACCGGCCTCCGTGTGAAGAGACAATTAAACGTTTTGTTAGCAGAAGTAAAACACTGTCTTTATTTATCTAAATAATTGGATACATATATTCTTTTAATCAACAGAAATTTCAACATATATTTCTTTTTACACATCGTACGAATACCTCACAAAACATGGACGCGCAGAGTACGAGCAATGCTATTGCCTGCAGGCGCAACAGAGTGGAAAATCTGAAACGTGTGGAGCCAAAATCGGTAACAATCTCCTGTAATACCATAGCTTACCAGGCGTGGAGTTTTCTCTGATGTTCATGTAATAGATAGATTTGCTAAACTTCGGTCCGTTGTCGTTCACGTCCTTTACCTTCAATGAAAACTGAAGGTTCGACGTCAGACCTGCGCTGTAGGTCACAGTGAGATTAAGGTCAAGGCCGGTCTTTCCTAAACCACCATCCCTGTTAACTCTGGTTTTCATCGACATCTCTCCAGTGTAGGAATTTATCAAGAAGTAGTCTTTGTCTACTCCTGTTCATTTCAAAACAAAACAACAAGTGCTTGCCTCTAATTAATAATTTAGTTAGTAGTTCATTACTTAAAAAGAATCAGTAAATATTTTGGCGCGAAAAGCGCGATCACGTGACGACTATGTGAAGCGAGATACACGAAGAGAAAATACTGTTCTTGTTTTACCAGGTGTTCGCAAAAGTTGAGCATACACGGCCATACTGAATGCTCAGCCACTTGGGTTATATCTGGTGTTTCCAGCAAAAAAATGAAAACGTGTGAAAAGGTACTAGTATACAGTAAGGTATTACATCAGTCATCATAATTATGTGTCAATGATGCGTCATAAAAATTATAGTGAATTAGACTAGTTTTTGTATGATGTGTTGCGCTGAAGTGTAAACTGTGCAACGTAATACCTGGAATTTAATTGTTTTAAATGTACCTGAGAGAAAATACGTGAGCGTATCTTGAACATCAGCATCAGTCACTGTGAAGAATGGACCAATCACAGCGCCAACAGGCATTTCCTCATTAACTGACATCACGTGACTCGCAATTATGCGAGGTTGTTCGTCGATTTCGTCTGTCACTCTGATATTCATGGGAACTTCAACTACATTATGCGAATCGTTTGCTCTGCAAGCGACAAGACATTTTGATGGTAAGAACGAAACATGGAGATGTAATGTTCCAAATAACATAAATAAAGTGGGAGGGGGCATATCCAAAAGTTTGAAAGTCATATAGCAAAAAAAACATTTTTGACCAAAATGTCTGAGAGGTTGGGGGCATAGCCCCAGCCTCACCACCACCATCAAGTACTATTACGTAGTCCATACCATAACAGATGCATTATTTAGACTCGGATGGTTAGACTGAGGAGGTTCACTCTAACAGCGTGTGAGCAAAAACGTGTACTTTATTTAGAGTAACTCCAACGAGATACCCCAACGTAGACTCGGGTGGTTAATTCAACTTGTAGCCTACATTGTTTTAGATGCAGATGTTTTTTTAAACGAGAAATAACAAGTTATACACTTGCCTAATATAGACACGGTAGAGTTGCGTAGTTTCAAAATCCAATGCCATGTTGGTTTTTAATTCGTTTCCGATGCACTGGAACACACCAGCATACTTCCCAATAACTTCAAAAGAAATGACGTCATCTTCAGGATCCGATGCCACCAATGTAAATATCGTATCTCCTGTTGTTGTGCTTTCTGGTACGTATATCGTCGTGTTTCCGTCAGATGAGGGCTCAGTAAACACAGGACTGTCATCTGTGAACAAACCGGAATACACCGTTTGAATGCTTCAGATATAAATGTGGGAAAATCGGGATTTCCCTCTTATGTGCACAAGTGGGATTCGAACCCACTGCACCAATTAGCATGACACTTGATAGTCAAATACAATAACCGCTCGGCTAAACCAGTTGTTCTTAAAAAAAAGAATGCCAGTTTAGTCGTGTTTATCGTGTGCACTGTCATGCCGACGGTGCGAAGTCAATGTAATGTAGTGCATTGTATTATCAGCAATTTTTCAATTACATGTGATAATTGTGGTAATTGTGGTAATTGGGCTTGTGGTGTTACTCATGGACTTAAATTCACCAGCAGAAACACCGATCCAGGACATATAAATGAAAATACACTTATGTACACAAGTGAACCTACTGCACAGATTCGCACTTGACATCCAAACACCAAAATCACTGAACCAAGCCAGTCGTTTTAATTAAAGAACACCAGTTTAATCAGTAGTACAAACCAAAAGTAATAGGATGCGATATTTTAAAGGCTTATTCCCGAGTTTAAAACGGATGCATTAGATGCGTAAAGTGCGGTGGCATCCATCTTCAAACTCGGGACTGTGCCTATAGCATTCATTTTTCAAGTGACTGCATAACTTACCTTGTACGTATACCAAATGTGTCAATGGTTTAGTTTTAATTAGCTACACATGTTGGTAATAATTTAACGACAATTTTATATAAATTCATCTCTTTTTTAAACATTTTATGAAAATCTTGACAAAATTGGGTAAAGGAAAATTTACTCCAGTGAATCCTGGGACTGTAATTAAAGTATGAATTGACGTCTTATCTTTAAGAATATTATATCAATGCTTTTTTTATCGTTATTGATGTCGTTTGTATTTGTATAGTGTATATTGCATTTCAGGATACACATTTTAGGATAAATTAATCTGTAAGTTAATATCCGTGCAAACATCGCAAATCCTCTTGGTCAATGATTCTGTGAATGTAACTGCTTTGCAGCCATCTGTATTTAGTCGTAGAAGAAATCAATACAAAGCCCCCCTTAACAATTGTATGTTCTATTAACTCTTAGCTTTTAAAGACTAATTGTATTTCTAGTATTCGGACATTTGACAAGGCAAACACGATAGCTTATCTGTGTTATATGTCAATATTAGAATTTGCTTGTTGAGTTATAAGATTTGTGGTCAATCACAGACTTCTATGGGAGAGGGACGTAGAGCAACGCAAGAGCGTCCGCCTGAAGCTCGGTGGGTTCAAGGATCGATCCTCCTCAGGGGACACATTGGGTTATTTTACGTTTCAACCAGTGATCTACGACTGATTGACTATTAATCAGCGGTTATTGGATGTCAAACGTTTACACTTTTTTACAGAGGAAACTCGCTGCCGCCTTAATTGAACCTTAATTGGATCTAAGAACGCAAATAGTTATAACCAAATAACCAACTATTGATACCGTCTTAGCCATAAAACAGCATGACGACTCAAGATGATCTAGAACAAGATGCTTATGTCGTCCTCAAACGGATGCACTACACGCCACACACCTTGAAAGTTAGTCAGTTCTAACGTATTTACGTGCTTATATCCAATTACGGTTCAAGCACATCTGTCATGGTCACACAATTCAGCTGCCTCGACTGCCTGCCTGTCCAGGACAGAAGTTAGTTTCAGTATGAGAGAGGAAACCCGCTACTCCTATTTGATAAGCAGCACTTTCCCACAGACAGGACAGTACGTGGGATTCGAACCCAGTTCCTATCAGTTTCAAGCGTTAACCATTGCGCTACGGAGGCTGGTTCAGCCCAACCTAGAAACGTCGAAGTATCATTATAATATTCACCTATTAACAGGTTCCAAGAAGCAGTCTGGTCGTAATATGAAGAGACTGAGATGTAGTGAATCTCAAACGCAGGCAGGCTGCCTCTATACATGTACGTGAAAATGACGTTTTCTCCGAGAAGACTTCCAAGTCCCAACCTGACTTCGCCTTGATTGTCCCAAGTGATCCAGAACTTGACGTATTTTGAACAATCAAGGTAGGTACCCCAGGCTACTTTAGATGGGTAGCAAGTCGTACATCGGTCTCGCAATCCGAACCACGAGTTTCTAGAGGAACCAAGAGCCACTTGGAAGAAGTTTTTATGAGTTATCGTCTCATCCAGTTGAACGAATGCGTCTTCGCAAGCTTTGAGATCAAATACAAGATGGCTGTGCCGTGTCACTTGGATTCCCAGATCGTTCAGGTAGTATCGGGTAAGGTCCCCTGTTGTGTTCTGAGTAACATATCTACCTGTAATAAATGATGGATATATATTATATGGAATAATCGTGTAATATTTTAGATTTTCAATCGCAGACAAAGACGGAGAGAGAGAGAGAGAGAGAGAGAAGGGGAGGGGAGGGAGAGGGAGAGGGAGAGGGAGAGGGAGAGGGAGAGAGAGAGAGAGAGAGAGAGAGATATAACTACGGTATGATTAGTTTTAGGTGTCTTGTCCACTGAAGGTTTAGACACACCCCTGCCTTGTGTACGATCTCCATCAAACGCCGGGAACCAATACCAATACGAGTTATGTGAACTACAACTACATGTATCCCTCTTTAAAACTACCTGCAGTGGTGATGTTAATGCAGGTGACAAAACTACAGACCGTCAACCAAGCCACAGTGTCTATTCGTTCACCGCAAACCATCATCCAGGGATGTCATATCTAAATGATGTCTACAAAATAAATAGACATAGCAAAAATATAAATTTAAAAGGAAAATCAAATTGTACATAAGTATTCTGAAATCAGTTAGAAACAACCGGTCTCCGTGGGGTAGTAGTTAGAACACCACGCTCAAGATTGGTATGTACTGGTTTCAATTCCCACTCGAGGCGATGGGATTTTTAAATACTAGTGAGTTCTTCACAAGTACACCACTTACACCGGGCAGTGCCCCATTACTGGTTAACAAAGGCCCTGGTAGGTACTGTCCTGTCTGTGGGAGAACGCATAATATATAAAAGATCCTTTGCTGCTTAGTAATAAGCAGCGGGTTTCCTCTCTCTCTGCCCTGACCAGCTGGACCACGTTAACAGGACAGGCGTACCGGAACCTTAATTGGAAATAAGTTATAACTAACTAACTAAACTAACTAACTAACCAACTAACTAATTAGAAACACATAACCCAAGTAATGTTATGTAGATCAATAACGCAAAAAGCAGGCAAGATGACGTTCTATTATATAGACATAACAATGCATTAAAGGGACAGTCCAGACTTCTAAGACGAGTGCCACCAAAATTACGGATCTAATGCTATTTGTAACATATTTCTGGCTAATACAGCATTTTTATTACTAAAATTAACATTTATTTGTTACAAATGGCATAAGACGCACACGTACGGTGGCACTCGGCTTAAAAGTCGGGACTGTACCTTTAATGGAACATGCAAGTAAATACAAAAAGGCATCATTCACTGTGACATTTAGATCTGTTCAAATTGGCTTAAGATTCCACATTCTGTATCTGATGTCTCACTGCAGAACAGCAAGCAATTCGCTTTGGACTTCGCAATGGCAATAATAGATTAAAGTCAGACGTGTACAGGAAATTCTGTTTTGCCCCAAGAAGATCAGACATCAGAACACGTCCTCTAGAGATGTCCCCATCAGCAACAGATACAGGAAGAGATTTGCCTTGCGTTCAATAGCGCGGGCGTTCTGCTACCGACACAAACAGTTTTGATACCGATGTTTGCATCTAATATATAGGAATGTGATATGATAATACATGATCGGTATCAGTCAAATTGTTGGTGTCG
>JAUTCZ010023790.1:0-13024 GCA_032273805.1 Melanodrymia brightae | reverse complement strand
TTTTGCGCTGTGGAGGATCGATCTCTCGACTCATCCCGCCACAGGCGGACATTCTACCTCTGAGCTACGTCCCGCTCGTATAATTATGTGGAAAGATGTCCAAAGATTCCATTGAAATAGACTATATACTGAAATATATCTATATCAATACTTCAGCATTGGGATTCTTTTTTTTATTGAACTGAAATATTAATATTAAAGTCGAAACGATATCACGTTGACGTTATTGTGTTTCTGTTTGTGAGTAAAGATAGCTATTATAGAACTGCCGGAATTAGTTTGCGATGATGTTTTGTTGATATAATTACTGAAAATGCATGTAATTACTAGTATTTATACTTCATATTTACTGTAACGTATTATGCATTTTGTATTCTGTTTTATTTAAAAGTCCACGTATTATTCATAATTGTGAGTTTCGGAATTGTTAATCTTTGAAGAGGACAAAATAGTCAAGCATTTTACCCTGTGTCTGTTGTTGCATTGCTAATATATTAATTTGTTAACAAAAACACATAATTTGCATATACAAATAAACATATTTTTTCATTGTTCTGTGTATAATTATATATAAAGCTAACACAAACTAAATTACCTATGAAACCAGTTTCCAATTATAATATTGGATAGTGGCAGCACACGTTTACTGATCTACCATGAAAAACGCCCATTCCAAAGGCCACAAACATCAACTAATAAAACTGGTTGTATTATGATTGTTTACTGTCAATAAAGAAACACAATATTCCGATTTACAGATTGTAATTATTATTATTTCCACTGGCATCACGGTCTCATTTTGGCGTACAAATACCACCGCGTATCTAGAATGTCTAAGATGCTTTAGATATCGTTTATCTTGTCTTACTGTTCTTTCCCCCTCAAATATGTATAAGCTTTCATACTGTTGTTCACAAGCGAAGTGAATCAGCACCCGTGAGGAATTCTTACATGTCACGGTGCATGGTAACGAATTCGCACACACCTCTTTCACCACCTGTAGGAGTCGGGCATTGGGCTAAAAATAGCCTGTCTGCGATAATATCTGATGAGCTCCGTGTTTGCTCCGACATACAACAGATGCTGCGTACTGAGATCTATAGGAGGTTGATGTTATTGTCATCTATCATAAAGTTATCAATAACATTATAATTAGAACAGATTGTACTGTTGATTTACACCCGCACCAGCACAGCTTTCACGCTAAATGTTCCGGTTGTGAGGAAAATCTAGAACATGCTTCTAAACGAAAGAGTAGGTTACCTTATTGTAAACAAGTAGGATCGGATGGTTGTGTCTGGGTGATATTAACAAAAGGTGTAGATTGAAATTTGAACGGTCTACAACTATCTATGTCAAGAAATGTAGGCTATAGGCCTACACACTTAAGTGGATTTCCAGTATAACTAATCGCGTTTGAAGTTGTTTTAAAAAATGGTAATAAAACAAAATCGTTAACTTCTTTTTTTCAAACTACATGTACATGCATGTTTTCTGTGTAGTAAAGTTAGATTTTGTTTTAGATTGCGTTGGCTGTCGACGAGAACTGTTAGTGGTGAGTATGACAAGAGAATTTCCAGCAGGGCAATCTTTGGTGGAATGCTTGGTTACGTAACCTTCTAATTAGTAATTAGTCAGTGTTTCTCCTTTCAGAACGTAGTTAGTTGGTTATTTACGTGCTTATCTCCAATTCGGTTCAAGCACGTCTATCCCGAACACGCAGTCCACATGCCTCAAGTTCCTGTTCAAGACAGAAGTTGGTGTTAGTATGAGAGAGCAAACCCGCTTCTCCTACTTCATAAGTGGCAATGGGTGTTTTATATGAACTTTTCAACCGACAGAACAATACATACCACGGCTTTTGTTAACCAGTAGTGGGACAGTGTAAGTGTGATACATCCTACCCATTGAGTTATGTGAAGCACTCACTAGGGTTATACCTCGATAATAAAAATACAATATTTTGCTTTAAAAATTATACACAAAGCCTCCAAACATTATAATATTTGAAAATGTTTTGATGACACTCTGAACACAACGCACACATTTCGTCCCTCACTCCATCCCTTCCCCAAATCATGCAAATGAACCATTTGAAATGGTTATTAACAAAACAATGATTGAGATTAAAGGTTTTAAACACGCATGCGTGGACTATTTGTAAGTCTTAGCTGTATAGTAAGGCGAACACTGGCGCGTATGAGATATATAGAGTTGCCGTCTTCTGCAATTTACTAGATCATATTGTACGGCGTCTATCTCAATTTGCTTGAGTAAAAGAAGAAATAAAGGCATGACGTAACAGCCGTGTGATGCGTTTATACCAGACAAGAAGCCAGTCTTTAAGGAAACCGGAACTTTTATTTGTTAGATAAACTAGGACGGTGTGTTTCTGTTATCGCGTTTTGCAGGTTGAACCTCTATCTCACCACATGCCTTACTTCATAAGATCTCTGTGCTGTAAACGCCATAACCAAATATAATATTACTGCCAGTACAGGGAGTTTTTTTCTCAAAAGATGTTTTTAATCTGGATATTATGCGTATTGCTAAAAGGATATCTTGCTCTTTGTCGGAGTATGCTATTTGTGTTCTTTTGACCACCATTAGTTATCAAATCATCATACCTCAATATTGTGTTCAAACCTACCCATTGTAGTTTTTTCCGCGTATGACAGTGTAAGTATGTGAACAATCGGGCATCGATCTCGTAGCCTAAGGATAATTTTCGGTTCATTTCAAGCAAGTGAAATGTAACAACAAATTAGGCCCGAAGCTCGATTGCTTGTAATACGCCGTGCATTAATTGATATTCTCTCAGTCATGTAAATAAACGAATTTGTTAAAATATTGTGGCCTTGTAGTATTTGGTCATTACAGGCTTGTGAAAATTTTAAATTTGCGTAACCCATTACAAAATATGTTGCTATATACATTTATGTACAGAGACAATATTTGCAGTAGCTGGATATAATTATCGTGTTGTAGTCATGTGTGAAAATTAAATAATGTACCTAAATAAAGTAGATTTACAAGTGAACACATGTCATGGGTGATGTCGATGCCTACATACTAAAATTTCTGTTGCCATGTTGAATTTTGTAACCTTATGCATATTTTCCTGTTACTATTTTAATTTAAAGACATCTTATGTATGTTTTTTTCCATAATGTTTATAAATAATGGACTGATAAAAACAAAATCTAAAAATAGAAACTAAAACACTATACTATTTATTTTTGGCGGGAACGAAAAATGGGTTACGCAAAACAACTTACGTGAACGAAATATAGACGGAGGGGTATTTGACCGAATAATGGCTTAATCGTAGCCGTATTGACCTGTAAGCTATAACAAATTATCACAATATTGGAGCTTCATCATCAATGTTTATATAAATTACTCTTGTTTCGATACTTCGTCAAAATATATAGCTGATATTCCCAATATACCCTGACCGTTACTATAGAAGAATATTCAAACTACATGTACATACATATCAAAAAGAAGTATATTTTGACATAGGTCTAAAGTCTTCTGCTCATTAAAAGTCGTATGTCCACTAAGTTAATAGCTTGCTAAAGAGTCTCGATAACTAGACCACAAACGTAAAACAAATAAACAAATCACAATGTATTCGCTGCATGGTTATACAAATGCCCTTGTAAAAGTGCAAATCTCGACCATTTTATCCACATGAATGAGTTCCAAATATTTTACCACACCTTTACGTGTATATATTCATCTCTGCGCTGAACTGTAAATAGGATCAGAACAAATTCGTTTATGGCAAGGTAGCCAAAATAATTTGGAGATCGAAGGAATAATAATAACATACGCTTTATAGTATACATAAGCTCTGTGAATGCTGGTGGGCACAGTGCCCGATATTGGACTGGAACCTCGCAACGTATTCGACCCGTATGAGTGTACATGTACAACCTCTCTTGGCCAGACCTGGAATTGGCGATATCCAGCGGTTTCCACTACACCGTTATGTCTCAGCCAAGTTCTTCAAAAGTTGCATGATAGAATAGTTAGCGTGCAGCCAGCCAGCCAGCCAGCCAGAGTGTGTTTGGCAATAGAACTAGCAGTAGGTTGCTTTCTCGTGTGTAGTAAGTAGTACAGGTATAGCTGCCACAGTGAATGAAGGAATAGTTTAGGATTTATTTCTGTTCTTTATAATAGAATTCTAAAGTGAACGTAAAAGTTTTGAATTCTTATTTCGAGTTGGATATAAAATTCGGTAACATATTGTTTTCTACGTTTCGCATCTTATTTTTGGAAATGGAATAAAAAAAAAGAAATCATGGAGGTATCAGTGAGTTAAAAAATGAGTAGGGACAGAAGAACCAATGGCTGTGATGGGGGAGTTTATAGGTGATCTGTGATCGCATCAATGTGGTGGCCGTTTCGACGGCTTGAATGTACACATCTTGCTCCGTCTGCGTGCTGCTGCTGCTGTCTCACGGAGCACCAATCACAGGGTGTTTAATGTGCGCTTATTTACTGGCAGACGGCGACTCATTGAGCGGCGACTTCTTCATACACGCGAGACCCTGGCGACATGCTCACGGGCCCCCCACCGGCCACACACACTTCCAAGGGACATGATGTACATCAGGGATACTCACCAGGAGGCGCTATACCACAGGCCGCAGTCTCATGGCATGCCCCACCATGTGAACCCCCATGGGGTTCCTCATGGTGGTCCCCATGGGCCCCCCGACAGGTGTCCGGTGTATGACACGTACCCATCGGTAAGTCTCTCTATGTCTCTCTATGTGGTCATGTGCAATATGTCCTTTTGTTTAGCAATAATAATTATAACAATTTTCTAATTATGAACCTTTTTTCTTGTTATCGTCTTCTATTTCGCAGGCAAATGACAGCAATTAAATATTTCTTTTTAATACATGTGTATCGTATTAACGACTTGATATAATATAATATTATATTTAATTTGCTGAATGTTTAAAGTTAACGTGAACATTCTTGCTTTGCAGGCACAACATTAATGATTACGTTTTAAGAATAATTATTATAATAATGCATGTCGTATCCAAACTTGAATTGTAACAAGTTACACGTGGATTGAAAATTGTCTGTAGACATGTAAATGTATTTGTTTTGGAATATCACACTTGCTGTTGTCACATCCAGTGAGACACTTGTATGTCCACAATCCGTACGCAGCAGCAGCAGGAGGATTGCAACATGTAGTACTACTTACCTTCCGTGCCAAAACCTTAACTGCTGTGTTTGTCTTCGGGCAGTGTTATTTGAGGAAAAAGACACGAATTAGGTATTATTACAGGTAACACACAAATAGACGTATGCCTTGCATCTGGCACAACATAACAGGCTAGTCTTACTCATGTTGTTTGTACATTAACAGACTTATTATATATAAACAGTATAGGTGCAAGATTATATTATATATACATGTATGTCTCGAGGCTCAACGTGACATCACGTGATGTTAAAACAAAATAAAGTTGGTTTTCTTAATACATGGTCTCAGAAAAAATCCCACAGGCTACTCTTACTTATCAACCGATTTATGTGCATTTCCCCACAGACAGGATCGCACACACCAAAGCCTTTGGAGTACCAGTCGTGGATCACTGGTTAGAACGAGAAATAACCCGATGGGTCCGCTGGAGAGAATCGACCGTGGCCACGTAATGTTGAATACACACGACTGTTGGGTATCACGTGTATGAAATACCAGTAATTAGAATATTGTTGATGTGGCAAACAAATGTTCAGTTACGATTTACATTCTCCACAGAAATCCAGTAAATATGAAAAAGACATATACATTTCATTTCAACTTATTTTAAATGTACATAAAAGTACATGTGTATTATGTATATAACTACACAATTATGTGGGTTTTTATTTAACGAAAAAGAACCATATATAAAATTGGCCTTTGTATACATACATAATGTTATAAAGTGTATGTATTATTTGAGACATACGTATTAATAATTATTGTATGGACTAAGTTATCAAAATTTTAGCAGCAATATCTTCTGTGCGTATATGCGTTTTGCATCCCATAATTATGTTATAAATTTGTATTAAGTGATCCTTCTACCTGCAAACAAACGAAGTATTCATTCTCCTTTGCATGGCCTACATGTACATTAAACATAGATCATCCCAATACTTAGATTTGCGGGAGATAAAGTAAATGTTATATCAATTCATTTTTTTTTTTTAAATATTTTATATACAATAAATGTTATATCAATGAATTTAATGGTTGCTTTTTGTCTAAAATAAAAAAAAACCAATATGAGCACTATGTACTGAGATTAACATTACGGGAGATACTGCATGTTCCTATATAATAACGTCTATATCAATTAATCTATTTTTGTATTTTTTTGTAAAAAAACCAAACTGTGTTTCTCTATATTCCAGCATAAATAGGCCCACAAAAGGCCACATATCTAAACTAGAATTTTTTTTAAGCTATATAATTTTATTGCTTGATTTTTCTATCAACTAGCCTATATATACCTATATAGTACATGTATATAATAATTTGTGTAATGGTCTAATTAGGTGACTTCTCCTACATATCGTCCGAGTATCTATACACTTCCTCTGGACTGATTCGTTTACTTGACATATTATTCATATAAACATCTATAATATATATACATGTACTTTATTTCCCATGCATCAAAGTACTGGACGGGTCTATGTTTAAGGCAGAAGTCGCATTATTAGACTGTAGCCGAAAGAAGAAGACCCCGAAGGAAGAATTTTGTTAAAGATTTCTGTTTAATTGGATTTAATTATGAAAACTGTGTTACAAAACCATCTATGTGATCAGTTTATTTGACGCCACGTGAATTTACAAAACTAGCTCCTTTTGTCGGCGGAATAGAGCGCTACATATCTTTCTTTCTGCTTTTTTTTGGCCGAATAGTATATTTTTTTCAGCAATAATTTTCCTAAAATTTTAACTTGATTTGGTAGAAAGCTAGTGGTCGCTAGCACCAAGATAGCTAAGAAACTTTCGATAATTATTTGGACAAAAATATTTTACGGATATCACCATTTGAAGATTTTTAGCATAGTGATTATTATTTGTTATTTTATAAACGAATTCGGAAAGACATGTGCATATTGTAATATTGCCTATGATCTATGCAATTCAATTCAGTGTATTTTGCCTATGCTTTACGGCACATAGAAACGGTACATTTGACAAACACAAGATTTTAACAAGATTGCTAACTTTATATATAAAATACTAATATTACTATTTAAGATTCATGCACTATGTAATGAGAGTAAATACCTTTGTGCATAGATACAGCAACAGTTTTTTTCTGTGAAGTAATATTGAATTTAAGACATTGTTTAAATTAATAAAGAAAGGTGTTTTCATTTGTGACATATGATATATAGTGACTGAACTTTCCATAAATAAAAGTTCAAGTTCAAGTTCTTTATTGCTGTAAGTTGAACAACTTATTAGCTTTAAAATAACACATCATATTAATTACATACATGTACATAATATTTACAATACAGGATAATGGTATTGTGATCAAGGCGTTAAATGTTATGTTATATCTGCTTTTGTACTTTTGTTTTATGTTATTTTAAAACTTTGTTGAAATAATATTTGTATGGTGACATATTCATTTGTGGCTTGACATTAGGTTTTATGTCATCGTTACGCAGGTGTAATAGGAATAAAAGTTCGTAGGAATATAGATCCGACACAATGTATAAATCTATAGGACCTACATACCTAGGAATCCTAGTCCACACCAGACTTGCATAAAACACATAGTTTTATTGCGATCTGTCTTACATTAACTCTAAGAATTGTAGGTAATATCTTGTTTCATGGATCAGATTATTTGTTTCATTCCGTAAAGATGTATTTTATTATTTAATCCATTTTTTATGCTATTACCGGACTTGTATTCCGGCCAGACTTGCGTTCCTTTTACACCGGCTTAACATGATACAGCAAATGCATTATCGGCTAGATATGCCCATTAATTTTGTAAATGTCAATACAATGGTTAATGCGTTTTTCTATGTTTAATAACTGGATTGCTTTAATGGATCGCTGTTCTATTTGTTTTTTAATAAACAGCAGCAAATTGTAATGATTGCTTAGCAGTTGAAGTTCTTGCTAGAGAAGTGACAAATCCAAAGTTCTTGATGTATTTATGACAGTTTACACTCTTGGGAAAAATGCAAGATAGTAAAGCTTCAATAGATGCAATAACTGAAGAAGGGATCAATTTATTGAAATAATTATGTTAAACGTGAACTTCTACAAACTTGCCACCGACAATGTCCTTTGAAAAAAAAGGAACTACCAATTTAATCTAACAGACGTCATTAGTGAAAGGATGAATTGACAAAATAGCTTTCACCAGACGCATCGTATCTGCTTCCACGGGCGTTCTTAATGATACTGTGTAGAGGTGCAACAGAAGGTGTGTGTTCTAGCTAGCAACCCCACCAACTCCCCAATTAGCATATACTATAATATACATTTATTATGATAACGAATGCTATGATCTTGTGACGACATACCACATTCTGTGCATTGCAACTTCATGAAAATGAT
This sequence comes from Melanodrymia brightae, assembly GCA_032273805.1. Classification (NCBI taxonomy): domain Eukaryota; kingdom Metazoa; phylum Mollusca; class Gastropoda; order Neomphalida; family Peltospiridae; genus Melanodrymia; species Melanodrymia brightae. The sequence goes on along the minus strand of JAUTCZ010023790.1, from coordinate 4,404 downwards.
ACGTCTATAAATTAACACGTTGATGATTGCTTTCTAATATATAAGGTCGGTCATGTTGGATTTTATTCCTTCCTAAATTCTCTGTCATATAGCAAAAGACAGTATTTAGTGAAAATCCTTGGGCGATATAATATATCAATACAATTATTATATATAAATGATTAATATTATAATTATGCTATTTTTACTCTATAATGTTGGCCATCTTGAATTATTCAAAGAATCAGTTTGGAAATGGACACAGTTAACATTTAAACTTCACAATAAATGATTGACGGGAAATCGTTTTCGGACAATTTGTAGATACATTTTTATGAATTCAATTGAAATGTGAGCAATGATTTATTTTATTGCCTGCCAAAGCTATACACCGGACTTGAAAACCCCATTTATAATGTTAGAATTTATTCGTATTCCCAATTATACTTCTAATATGGAATACAGCACTTAAATATAAATAATGACAGTACTTGTGTATGTCATACCAACCGTTCTAGGCTCATAGTTGTGAGAGTAAACACGGAGCAGATCGCAGAGACGTTTTGCAGATAGTGTACGCCTTTACACAGGAACTCCCCAAACGTCCAGGTGAAGGAAAAGAAGCCAGCGAACTGTGAACAAAAACAAAAAACAATATGTTAATCATGTATGATAACTGTAGATGCCTGACAGAATGGGTAAAATCAATATACTAGACACAAATTAATCACAATCCAGACAAGGTTAACTTTGTTAAGTACAATGTAATGAAAACAACATATAAATGACACACTCCTGAAAGATATCCCATCAATTATGTTATTCAGTAAACGTGTATATCTACATGTAGATGGATACAGTGTTGATGCTATTGAGGTTTATTGGTATTGATATTATTCTAGTAATTTTAAACCAGCGGACTCAATATTGTGTCTGATATTTCGTTTTGAATTTGCGGAGAGCTTTGACTTGTGTACACAAATGATGACTTCTTGAAAGTTTTTTCAAAATGACTTTAGTCTACCAGTAGACACAGTGATGTGAGTCTGATCACGGGTAATGCTATTGATTGATTGAAACATATTTTATTTGATAATAATACAAAAAGGATCGGGCACAAGTTAAACAACTTACAAGGCCCTCTCCTATATAATTATATACAAGATAGTAAACAATGGCGACATGATTACACTATGATATTTAACATTAATTTTGGTTATAATTGGAAAAAATTTGCATTAAACAAAAAAATATACAAAGAAGTTGTAAGAATAGATTTTGAAAAGGAAGAAGTCATAAAGTACAGAAGAGAAAGTTAAAGAAGTTGCCATTGTAAAATGTTCATCTTGCTACGTACCACACTCAAATTCAATGATGTTTTTACACCACGACCTTTGGTCGATCAGTAGCGAATCACTGGTTGGAATGGGAAATAACCGAACGGGTCCATGGAGGAGGATCGATCCTTCGACACATCAAACCTCACGCGGACGATCTTGCGATAAGCTACGACTATCCTAATTGGTTGAGGAAGGAATTGTGTTACCTTCCTCTGTGTTACCGGTATTGCCTATTTACAAATACTAGCATCTTTAATTCACATAATTGATTCTTTTAATTGGCAGATGAAGGAATTATGCTACATTCTTCTGTGTTACAGGTTTTACCTATTTACAAATACTAGTATCTTAAATCCACATAATTGGTTCTTAAATTCACATAATTTGTTTTTTTAATTGGTTTAGGAAGGACTTATGTTACATTCTTCTGTGTTGCCGGTGTTACCTATTTACAGATACAAGTATCTTAAATTCACATAATTGGTTGAGGAAGGAATTATGTTACCAACAACCTCTAAATACGACAATGAACCAAAACGTTTGACATCTTGAAGTCAATCACAGTCATCAACGTTAAGCCCCTACTTCCTCTGCAACACGTCTTGAAATTTCAACAAAGACATCATAACTATTTTCCCAGTCCCTGTTGTGCAAGGGCGGATCTAAGGGGGGAAGGAGCACCTGCCCTCACCCTATAAATTCATTCATTCATAGTATTTGGCGTGCCTATATCCAATAAAGGTTCAAGCACGTTGTCCTGGGGACACGGTCTAGCAGCCTGGACCGTCTCTCCGGTACACACCCTATAAAAGTTCAGTGCAATTTTTATACATATCGCCTTAGCGTAGTGGTTAAGACTGGTAGGTTCTTGGTACCGGTTCCAACCCAGAGTGAGTGTTCCGCAAGACTAAATGGGTAGGTGTATTTACTTCCACTTAGGCCGATTAGTGTCCACAACTGGTTCAACAAAGGCCGTGGTGTGTACTCTTCTATCTGTGGGAGAGTGCATATAAAAGATCCATTGCTATAAGTTTATCAAAATATATGAGTAGCGAGTTTTCTCTATCATACTAACACTAATTTCTGTCTTGGACAGGCGACTATTTTTCAGATATGTTTTTCTCTGGGCGGTGCCCGTTTTACGACTTGTTCCCTTCCTAAAACATCTCCAATGCCGCCCCTGAATATAATTTACTAGAAACTCAGGTTCCTTGTCATTCAGTTAATTGCTCCGACCACCTTCTCGTCGCTAACATGTACGTCTGGTTTCTGTCGTCGTTTTACAAGCGTTTTGTTTACCAAGAAACCATGTCTACAAGGCGACATACCACTAGCAGACGATAACTTCACCGTCTGCGACATCTTCTTCAAGGCGGGAAACTGTCACGTGACAATCATTCCTGGCAGACGACATTTTACTCTTTCTTTGATGTCTCAACAATACACCAATATATATGTTGGATGTTCCGCAGTAGCACGTGCGACATGCATTGTCTCGCGCACAAAGCGGTGTCAGTGTTTAAACTGTGCCCTGTAACAAAATACCCCGGATAAGTTGGCTTGTGACTCAGGGCGAACCGGCGATTCGTATCTCTGACAAATGGTGACCTCTTTATAAATTTGTGCTTGCTTGGTAAACAAAGTCGTATTTTATAATATGTCGTCTATTTGCTTTACTGCAGGAATGGCTTACGTTAGGTTATATCGGGTTACGTTGTGGTTAGTATTAGCCTGATCCACGTGTGTCAAAATACGACTATTATAGAAATAACAAACATGCTGGCAAAGAAAACAAGAAAATAATCGTGAAGGTCTATAGAGGATATTAAACGAGTTACCTTGCGTTATCAAGTTTCGTAAGTCCCAAGAGAAATAACATAATTTTTCACGAACTTTAACGATAATTATTTTACGAGGGACTTAACTTTGATAATACATGGTAGCCAGTTCTATTTTTTTAAATAAAAAGGTTTCAAAATGTGTTCTAAACCACTTGAACAAACAGATTATAGGACGTCAAACGCACGGTTGTATCGACAATATTATTGGCTATAGGGGAAACCCGATGTTCTTCGAATAACAGCAAAAGATATTTTTTGTGCACTTTCTCACATACAGGATATCACATACCACGGTCTTTAAGGACAAGTCGGCCATAGATCACTGATTCAGTGAGAAATTATTATACTTATTTCCCCCGGTTAGAGTACCTGCTGAGGTAATAAATAATTTTAAATACACTTGTATCTTACAGCAGTAGTGAGTGCTACGTCACCTTATTAAACACTTCTGAACTCGGCATAGCAGCTGCCTTACGTTCAATAGCGCGAGCGTTCTGCTACTGCGACACAACGTTTTGACACCGATATTTGCAACTACATTAAATGAATGTGATGTGATAGTACACGCTCGGTACCAGTCAAATAGTTCCAGAGCGTTCGCCCTATTGAACGTAAGGCAGCTGTACTGTGACGTTGCACGGTGTTAGAAACACCGTTTCAGAAAAATAAGATGTATCTCTCATTTTATCAACCTGAATATGGACATGGTTTATGTCCTAGCGGGTGTCTCACTTGACAAATACGTTTTGCGCCTTCGTTTATTTGTGTCACTCTATTTACCATTACTATTTTGATACATATTTTGCATACACATATTTAGACATCATTGACCGCGGAAAACACCATAACTTGCCATAGTGTTGGAAAATCTCAATTTACTGCTATACACATAGAGTGTAATTAATGCGAGAGAAAAAACTAAATAAAAGTATTCTATTTATGTACTAGAAATCCTAGGTATGTATGTAGGCCCGAGTGAGTTAAACGTTGTCGGAACTAGATTCGTACGAAGTTCTATTCCTTTAATCTAAACGACTAATCATTGACATGACAAATTGTGTATCTCTGCACAAAGCAACACCGGTGTTGCATTCTAACCGGACTTGCATTTCTTATACACCGAGTGAACGCAAAACTAATCCCAAATGAAACCCTCGCTACACACCAACCGTCTGCTCTAGTACAGTGAGTGAGCCAGCTGCACAGACATTTGTGCGATAAGTCGGGCTTGCTATTTCCATCAC
>JAUTCZ010023679.1:0-13037 GCA_032273805.1 Melanodrymia brightae | reverse complement strand
CGACACGTGATAAGATTTTGACTTGCCCGAGGCTATTTTGAGTATCCATGGGCGACCGTAAAGTGCACACCCTGCATTCTCACTCAAATAATAATAATTACTATAACCTTATTTTTAATTGGATGCTTGGCAAAAATGTTTGATAATTGTATGTGGTCTGTCATAAAGGAGTCGCTCAGTCTAAAACCCATTGGTTTGCTGTTGTCACTCAAATTTTGTGTGTGCTGTTTTTGCACACAAACAAGATTACTGTCAAATTGACAACCAGATTCAAACTAAATTTTTGAAACAGAAATAACAAACACAAAAAAGTGATCAGTTAAAACAAAGTATATATTTCAAATGACATGTTTGTGGATAGTGAGTGTAAAGACACAAGGCATAAGCCAGGTGTACCCAGTAGTCATAGATATATATGATTTGCATATCCAATGTTACTCTTAAACACTCGTAATACACGGGCATAGGGTGCGGGGGTGTCGGACAACAAATCCCCCTCAAACCACCCCCCACCACGAGGTAAAGGGTCTGCTTAACATAACTAAAACGTTTTTTTTACATTGCAATAGTAGTCTACACGGGAAAATGTAGAAAACAGGGTCTGCCGGGCTAATGCATTTGTATTAGAACTTCTCACCCCAACACCACCCCATCCCAACCATTCTCTCCAGGTTCCACTAGGTTCATATTAGAATCCTCACCTCAGACCATGGTACGCTCCTGTTACACTTGAACACATTTAATTTCAACACAAACTAGTATAATGATAGTTTTCTTTTCTATTTCAAAGACCAAGTCTTAATATGTGTTAAAAGTATTGTTCTGTGAGAGCTATTGATTAAAGCTGCTTTCTGTGTTAAATACATGTCATACAAACGAGGAGAAGAAAACTGTGTGGGTTAAATATATAGTGCATGATACATGACAAGTTATACCGACACCACATAGGCTGAGCTGTTCTGCTATTGTATTAAATAGTTAGTTAACTGTTTTTGTTTTAATATATTTATACATACATGTATATTATCATCTGTTATTTAAAAGGCAGATTATACCTTCCAATAAGTTTTTAATATATATAAGTTTTTAATACTAGTTAGTAAATCTAGTCTTCATTAACTCAAATGTTTCAGATATCGACAGCATCTTGCAATCTATATTTAGAACAATTTAGGCATCATCGATCATCACAGAACCGAGATAGAGGTACTGTAACAAGTAATTGCTATCATGATGACATTATTTGCCCTCACATTATCGTTTTTCTACAGGATCATGGACATCACATCACACTTGAGAACATGTAGTCACTGACTTCTCAATGACTATGAGGCAACGTTGATATACACGTGTGATCAAAAGACATTTTAACATATTTATTACAAATGCCAGTGGTACTTGTTGATTCAAGTTTATGAATGCTGAATTTGTATCCGTTTGGAATGAGTAAAAGATGTCAACTTATTGAAAGGTAATATTCTGCTTATAATACAGCAGTGAGTGTAATTTGCATATTATACACGTCTCCTTAATGCACTGCTACTTGCCTATTCCAAGACGGACTCGAATCTTTTCAAGACAAATGAAACACATTATTATTTTGCTGTAGTAGTTTTTAAAGTGAAGTTTATACATATATGATAAAAAGCAGATCTGAAATACAAATAACAGACAAATGTATAAGGCATAAGGCATACTACAATTCTAAGTCTTGAAATACAACTGTTTTATCTGAAGTCTTATTGGAGATAAATACATTGTAGTTGCACATGCATCTCTCGGTTTGGAATTATCCAATTTCAGTGTATCAGACATTAATGATGAATTGACGATGTTTTGTTGCATTATGGGAATAAATTACTTGCCTTTCACATAACTTGAATCGAAGATTTTAATATAGGAGAGCAAATAAGAAAACAAATAATGCAATGTAACTGTCTGCGAATATAAGTTTTAAAACTATTACATGTTTACCTGCCATAAAATGTGGAGTGACCACGGCCTGGTTTGTGGACCGCGGCGACAGTGAGTCATCTGGGAGCAATGTGTCGGGCAAGTCGTCATCAGAATGCAGGTCTAAATCATCTGAACTTTCCTCTCCTGAAACACCACTAACTACCATAACTCGCTGACAGGTGACAACACTATACTGCAACTGAGGTTGCTTATCTCACCATTGTATAAGCGAAGAGTAGATATATTTATGATATATGGATATTCTTTATTAAGATTTAGTAAAATATTTCATTCCCTTGTTACTGCGTGTATATTGTAGTAGTTTGTACACAGCACCCAACGGAGTAGCATGACAGTTTAATGATGAACACTGAACCAAAGAAACAAACACTTTAGTAAAACTACAATTATTTCACAACTTTCTAGTACTGTCAAATCATACACATCCGAGGTTAATTAAAATGAGTCATAGCTTTGTAAAACAAACTTTAGAGGCTCTGTTATTCATCAATATCAATAAAAATAAACTATTCTTTTTTATATATTTATTAAATGGTTTTAAACATCAAGAAAAAAATGTAACAGTTTACTTTATATACAAAGTAAATTTGTGAATATATCACAATGAAATAAATGGTTCTGTAATTTTCAAACAATGACAAGTGTATTCTCTCTATAACCTATGTAGATGTTTAAACAGAGCAAATAAATGTGCCACAAAAGCAATGACCAATTCCCTTTAAACTGCTTGATAATCACATCATCTGCGTTAATATGAAAAGTATTCAACATGCATCAAGATGCTTCATGCAAATATCTCAAAACAATCACAACTTAAATATGCATATGCAACAATTTTCAAGAACTAGGCAAGTCAAATCGTGCATCAGAACACATTCCAAAATAGCAAAAGCAAGATACCTATGTGACCTCTATTCTTATTTGAATTAGCAGGATTTTCTAAGAAAAACAAAAAACAATGCCAAAGTTACATGTACAGTACTGTTCTTTCGTTAAAGAATGTTGAGAAATACATTGGGAAATGCGGAGACACATTTCATTATAATTTATAATTATTAAGTATTTTGAAATTTGTCCGAGACTGCCTAACAGGATAAGCAAACATAACAATATCCCCTAACAGTGTTAATCATCAGCTTCATAAATAGCATGGGGCATGCGATTTAGAGCACGACACAAAACACATAGCCTACTCTGTTTCATAAAGTAGAAATGGGTTTTAATACATATTTATTCAGAGACCTGTGAATACCAGGCAACAAAAATGTGGTTCGTCAAGCTAAAACTATGCTGAATACTTCAACGTTGCCCAACAAATTTACGGTAAATTACCACCTTATTTGTTACAAGAATGTCTTGGCACATTTCTTTAAATGGCATCTATTTGAGTCCTAAGTCATACAACGACATGCGTTAAAGTAGATTGAAAATACTTGGTTAGCAAAATGTTGTTAAATCCAATCATACATTGTCAAGTAGTTATGTGTTAAAAGACAGAAATTATACCAATAGCCCAGAAAGTAACCATTTTTATAACCAAAATACACAATAAATAAAAGTTGACAGTAGTAAGTACTATACTTAGTCTAGTAGTAGTCAGGTGGACAATCTAAACAAACTGTAATATAACTTAAGCTCCAAGTGAGAGGATATCATAACAATGATCTTTTCCAGTCCCAGTTCAATGTATAAGCTAGGTTGTACCCAGACAAATCTGAATGATGAACAAAGACTGAACTGCACAAGTTAAATATATACATGTATATGGATTCATATTAGCTTTATGTTTACACAGAACATTCTACTCAAAGTTGGATGTATATATGCAGTATATTCCATAACACCTTGCATGCATATATACACAACATATTCCATAAAAAGTTACATGTATAATTAACCCAAAAGTCATCTATTTAATCAAGAGAAGGCAAAATATTGCATCCTATCTTTGCTCTTATGGGTAATAAACATTGTTTTTTCAATGTGCTCATTGGTTGAAATTTCGTCACATATTAAAACAGTAATAAGCTAATATAATTTATACACTAAAATTGTTGTACATGTATGTTAATTTGAGTGTATTTTTAATATATATCAGGATTTAAATGGCTTGACTATACATGTTATTTATCCGACTGCATCAGGTTTTGAGATTCCCCATGCAGTTACAAGAAAAGGCACTGTGATCTATTACATATATAATAGCCCGGTATTACAAATATTTGAATCTTTCCCCAAGCAGCTAAATGGCGACTGAATACATTAGAATCGATTTGACATTCTAGATACCTGCTAATAGTAAACACTAGACTTTATGCAGGCTACTAATGTATGTGTGTTTTGGATTAATAAAAGATGAGAAAGGCTATGTTCTACATTTAAAATCTGCCCAGCTAAAAACCAATTTCCACCACCTTAGGTCAGATATATATATAGATGTATACAACAAACAAAAGAATCAAAACAATGTGAAAAGGTTTATATTGTTTTATATACTGCCATCACAGAAGAGGAAGAAATCACAGGAGCTATTACAAAATGTGACATCATCTGTTAAAAAAACCCAAACGTTTGTGTTAGATATTTGTTACGTCATGCAGGTTGATAGCGAACGTGCATGCGCTGTTATCCAAGAAATCAAAACAGCATGCTGGTACAGATTACCATCAATATGAGAGCCAACACGACTAGAAGATGATGCAGCATCTTTATTATCCGGATCAGTGCTGCCTGGCAAACTAAAGTCTGATTTCTGAAAGTTAAATGTTGGGTGGTTGTATTAAATAGAGCACTGAAATCAATGTTAAGGTGGTTAGTATCTGATAATACAAAATTATTTGGAATACTCTTCACGTCTAACCAAGGTGGCCACACCATAAAACATGTACATTTAAACACCATCAACAATATCCTTGATATTTTTCGTACATTCTTGCCATACACGCAGCACTCACACTTTACCGTAACTATCACGAAGCATAGTATGACGATGGTATACAATACTTCCCAGATTAAGTAAAAAAACACAATTGTCATGTTTTTAGAATATCTTTCATCTAGATGTATTTACATATATATCTCTTACTAATGTGCAGCAACATGCCAGTACAGGCGATTGTTGACGTCTAAAGGTTATCTCTGGCTTAGAGATCACCTAGCTAGAGGTAACACATACCACACCTAATACCAATACATAAACAATTACCTTTTCTGAAACTAAAGAACTGTCTCTTGCTGCTTGTACAATTTGTTCTGGAGGTACAATAGATGCAACACTGAAAAGAGAAATATTTACAATCAAGAAGGTAGACATAAATTAATTGCTATTTATATACTATAAGAAAATCCAAACTTGCGGAAAAGTTAAACGTTGGATAGATATTGTAAATGAAGTATTAATATCTAATGGTCGCCACAGCAGATCCATACATAACTCTGTTAGCTAGCCCACAGTCAACCTTTTGATCACTTCATCTAGTTGTGTGAGGTCTGGCTTTGCAATGCCCGTTTTATATTTATATATATTACCTGCCAGGTTTTGGAGATCCCGTGGCTGAGAATGTCGACACTTGTTCCACTACAAAACAAAGATGCTCGGTCAAGAATACATAGCACCAAGATCAACCAAAAGAGTTTCTATGTACAATGACTGAAATTCTGACAATAGAACACACAAATGCATTGTTAATCATCAGTGATTAATAGATGCCAGCTTAGTTTTATGACACCTTCCTGACATTCATTGAACAAGTTACTCTTTTTGATGAAGACACAAGGAGTTGTGCTCACGGCGGCTGCCAATGGTGTGGCAGGATATGCTCACTTTTCACGAACACTTCGTATCATCACCTGGTATTAAGTGTATGAAACCATCATTGAGAAATTGACTACAACTGGAAAGTACATTTTACCAATGATTTGCAGATAAAAAATAAATGAGGACACATTCAAATCTGTGTCCTGTCTTTGTAATCCACAATATGCATACAGAAAATAAACTTTTAAAATACTATTTTAGTTTCTCTCTATAGTCAATTAGCTTTCCCCACCCTCAGCATTAATTGCTACACGTTTAATTAGTTATTCTCACCTGGATGGTTTTGTGGTGGCTGAATATTTTCGTCTGGGAGTTTCTCAATTGGCGTTTCCCCAGCAACAACTTGGTAATCAGCATCAGGGCCAAAGATTGTCTACGTAAAAGTTAAACAAGCTCTATGTATTTTATAATTCTTAATTATTCTTTGTTAAATTACAATTCTTATATCCTTGTAATTTATCACTTTGAAAAACATTATTTCAAAACATGCCTTGAGAAAGTTTATTTTAATGTTTGGTTTTTATCATCAACTCCAGAATATATAGTTAAAAGGTAATGTTAATTTGCTTAAAAAGATATACTTGCATAAATACTTTGATACATTAATTGTTATTATGCTAACTGAATTCTTTTTTTATCCATTCACATGGCTTCGAGTGAGTAGTAACAGATATTCCACTTTCAGACTTTGTACTCAATGTATAAATGAGCAGTCAGCTACTGAGTAAGATGGAGTTACCTGAGCGGAAGAAATGAGTAGTTCTATGGCACGAGTCTGGTGAGGTGTGTCAACCAATGAAGCGAGGGAAGCAGTACCTTCTCTGTAAAAATCAAAACCTCACAACAATGAAGAAGAAATTAAAATATGCAGAACAATGCTCAGCATATTGATAATCAAACCCTAAAGCATTACACAATAAACCAGGTGAAATTTAGACTTTTTAGAAATTATTATTTCAAACAGATTTGTTTAATATACCAGTCATAATGAAATATTTGGAAGTGGGAAAACTATGTTTGATTATTATCCTATTACCTGTCAGACATCACTCTGACGTCCTTCCAGTGAATGAAATATCATACAAGTGTGGTGCACTGTTGCTATTTCTTTGTATGTATGTATGTAACACAAGTTAATGTTCTTTAGATTCAAAAAGAAATATCCAGATACCTTTGACAGGAAAGGTGGACATATTAAGTTTTAATTACTAACCGTACCAATTAACACGATAAAATTATTGTGAAAGTTGGAACAAAGATGAACGTACGCTGGTCTAAGAAGTGTAGGTCCAAAGACGATACCCAGGTTACTGTGACTCATCTGGTTGATATCACTATGTGCAGCAACTCTGTTTAGAATTTAGACAAGGAAACACATTTTAAACATAAACGCATGTAAAGAAAAAGCCCGTTAAAAACAGGGTCATATGTTAATGATTAGATAGCAGATTATGAATCTTTTAGTTAACCAATTATTTAAGTGAATAGATGTGTCAAAGTTTAACGGAAATCATAGTGAGAGTGTAAATACTGTTGAACATCCTTCAATCCTCTCAGTCTCAACACATCAGTCACAATTAATACTGTCCTCAATTTCTTCTTGATTACTGTTTCCAATTGGTTCTGACTACTCATATTAAATGCTCTAAATGTATCAACACATTAGCCATCTGCGGGTGTGTCCGAATACACCAAGAATACAATCACAAAAACCATATACTTCAGTCTAACAGGCAAGAAAAATATATTAATATTTAAATGAGACTATTTCATGGTGAACATCTCATCTGAAGTGAGTGGATGCAATATTTAATTGTTATTAGTTTTTAGATTCCTACCTCTGTAAGTGATGCATGAGCACAGCCAAAGTCTTAAAGGTAGAGTGAGGTAAACTGCGTACTAATGATGTCAGTCGTTCAACTGTTTTAGCACTAGTCAGAGCACCAGCCATGCTTTCCTAAAATATACAACAGTAAAATAATAATACATGTAGTCATTTCAGCATATTGTTAATCAGATTATTGCATAAGTTAAAAACAAAATGCATAATTTACTCAAACACATAACTTATTGCTACATAACAGAATTTAAATATTTGTGTTATTAACGACAAGAACAATTAACAAGTCACAAATCTAAAAGCTAGAAACATCTTGCAGTACAAGTGAAAAAAGCAACTCCAAGACAGCTGAATTCTCACCTTGGAAACTTGAATAAAATCTCCATACAACCGAAATGTAAGCAACGGTTCTGGTAACTGAAACAGACGGTCAATGTAAGTCATTAGCAATAGTTCATAATAAAAAATTTAGTTGTTAATAAAGTAGTTCGTAATAAAACATTTAACAATATCTATATTATATTGGCATGCATGCAAACAAACTACTTTTTTTACGATTTTGGAAATTGGTTTTGCTTTAGGTATCTGGTGTAATATAATACATAAAGACATTTGAATGAGAAAGCTGCTTTATAGTAGGTGTCAACACTATGAAAGTGATTATAGACTGCTGCTAGGACACACCTGTCGAAGGTAGAGCTTAAGCACATTAGAGATGACATTTGGGTGCTGTTCGTCAAGATTAACCAACTCAGGTTCCATATCAAAACGCTGACAAAGATTTTCAACTTTACTTTTCACTCCAGAAACTCTGTATATACCCTGAAATAAATGAAGTTCTTAAAAATTTATAACGTTACAGGGTTCACGCTAGGGGGCGACTTGAGCGAAATAGTCGCTCTATGGAGTTAAACTTCGCTTTATTTTGCAAGCAAAGCGAAGTTCAAGTCGCCATGTCATTTGAGTTGATGACCGATCAGTATTACGTACCTTGTGTTCAATAGTGTGGGCGTTCTGCTACCGACACAAAATGTTTTGACGCCGATGTTTGCATCTAATACAAATGAATGTGATATGATAGTACATGATTGGTACCAGTCAAATTAGTCAAAATAGAAGGTGAAGTAATGTAAGCATTTGCAGTTGTGGTGGGGGGAGGGGGGTGTGTGGTCACAAATTAGACTATTATCAAGGCTGGTAGGTATCTAGCTATTTCATCAAAAATAGTCCATATGTTGTTATATGCATCTACATATCCAGAAGTCTACTATTGGTGGACTAGTAGGTAAACACCATTTTAGCAGGCTTCCAGTTACCTTATAGGTTACAATTTCATATGCCTCTGAATATTGTATTAAAATGGTTTGATCTTTTTTTGTCACTTCTCCCTAAAGCCACTCACTTCTCCCTATTTTGCTTGGAAGGAGAAGTGACTTCTCCCTGTATTTTCAACCTAGCTTGAACCCTTTATATACATATATAAAATACTTAAAATACATAGGTGACAAACCGCTTAAAAATATAAATTAAATATTGATTTTTATGATCTATAGACTATTTCTGCTTGATGTCAGTCTTTGAGACAACAGCCTTAGCTTAAACTGGATACATGACTACGGATTTTCATTTGTGTAGCATTCACCAAAATTACCTTTATCTTTCATTGTTATTGGCCGAAACGTAATCACAGATGTAAAAGCAAACCGGTCAGTTGCAACAGGTGCTTCTGTTATATTCAGTCTTGTGGAGAGCTGAGCATCTATAGAATATTGTTTCAGCTTCCATTTGAACACTGGAGTTAATCCCTGCCCAACAAGGCGTGCTTGACAAATTATTGATGTTGTAGAACCCTGCGTTATTTCACTGGGTTCTTTCTGAGCCACTTGAAGCGATGTAATCACTGCATATTTATCTAAAGAAAATTCAACATTGTCACACTGATAGTATTTTTTTTAACGCAATCATATTGATGTATACAGGGTAAATCTAGCCAATGTTTCTATGGTTCCTGTTTTAATTAATTAGTAAAAAAAAACCAGGTTTCTAAGCCCGTGTATCTAAATGACTGTTTGTTAAAAATCCATTAGACGATGATTAATTAATCTATGTGTTGTAGTGGTGTCATTATATAAACAAACTTACTGTCCTAAGTTTAGTACTAACCATTCATCACACGGCATTGCATGATAAAACAGAGATCAACGAAACAGAGTAGCAAAACTCCACTTTCATGCTAGCACAAATTTTGCATGGAATCAAGCCATGAACATTTTAATGATCCATGTAAATTAGTATGCAGGCCTTGCCCCTCCTCTCCCCTTTCGCACGCTCTGAACGAACATATAAATGTTGACAATTGTAAACGGTCTCTTAATAGTTACCGTATTGAATTTACCGTAAATGGAAATATTTTCGCTGGACAAATTCATGCATAAATCATAAAACGAATATTGTGATGTGTAATTCTCTGTGAATTCTCGGTGAATATAAGTTATTAACTTAATCAGTTATTATAAGCACTGTTGTATCCAATAAATCTGCTTAATCGGATCGGGACTCACTTCAACGTTCTTTATCAATAAAATAGCGGTGTTAATAATATTGTGTTAATGTAACCAGTTCGAACCCCAATCATCGTTCAACTTATTTGAATGTTTGCAAAAGCAGTGAGATAGTAATGTTTTGATTTATCAACAAAACCATATTTTACAAATGTTCATATAAATGCTGGTATAAAATTTCACCATTTGTTGATATTTAATAGGGGAGGTTCTGGTAATTGCGGACACCTTTGGCACTCGCTGCATCTGTCGCTCTATAATCGCTCAATTATAGGTCAACACTTACAAATTATAGGTCAAAACTGATTGGCTGCTTTCTCTGCACGCATGTATCAAGGTCAGGCATTGGCTAAATGTTCGTTTGTTGTCCTAAATTAGATAAAATCAAGTCTAGCTTGCAACGGGAAAATGCGGACAGTCGTCAGGGAAATACGGTATCTGATATCATGTGTTGACAGAAAGGGTATTAAAATTAAAAACAGAAATCCTGAATGGCTGGAGATATCTTCCCCACCCTCCTTTTCTATCCCCAAAAAAAAGAAGGTTTTTAAGTTTCTTTTTTAATTTGTGGGATCGCAGGGAAAATTTCTATGGTAAATTTATACATTTGTCCCACAATAAAGACAAAATAATTTAGAAAAATAATGTTGAAATTAAATTATATAAATCTTTAATTGCTACCCCACCCCTCTCTCCAACCTTAATAGGTTTTCCTTGGCCATATTTAGTCACTAAAACCTGTCTTAAGCGGCCACTTAAAGGCGTAGCAAAAAGGAACCTCTTAAGCCAGGTGCCTGCTTAATGCAGGTCATAACGCAGTAAGATTGAGGTGGCCACTCAAGTAGGTTTCATACTTGTACTTTAATACAGGTGATTGCTTAATACAGGTCACGAGGTGACCATTCAAACTGGTTTCATACTTGTACTTTAATACAGGTCACGAGGTGACCATTCAAACAGGTTTCATACTTGTACTTTAATTATTTTCTCGCCAGGTTGAGATGGTGAAACGTGCAAATAAACTGTGGACGAACGACAGCCTCTTTCTGAGAGAACATCTGTTGGTTCCATTGACGCGCGACAATGAGGACGATGTCTCTAACGACCTCGTCGTAGTCGTGTCTGATCGCGACCGGTCGGCGTCAAACCCCGCCAAGTGTGAATGGAGCGTTTACAAGTCCGAGTCGTCAGGAATGGATTTCTTTAATAAATACGACAGCACGTTAGCCCAGCTCAAGTCTAGTGTCAAAAAAATGGAAAAAAATGCAAGGTATATGTACTGTAGTGTATGTAGTAGTTGTTTTATCTGTGCAGCCTCCACTCCCACGCACACTTCAGTCGCTGTGGAGCATGTTAAAAAGTGGATTGGGGCGGGGCTAAATAAAAGTGGTGAGGGTGGGGCTCACAGGGTAATTAAAACATTTATCTGGGAAAAAAAAGTGATGGAGTCGTCCCATCCCCCTCCACCCCCTGCTCTGTGACCCCTGCACATACAGAGTTTTATCTACCATACGATACCTATTGAGACTGGTTACCGACCCCATTTCTCAAGTTGTAGCTGATTGAAAAATTTGCACAAATATTATAATTAAATAACCAAATATATCGTCAACGATTTGAATTTGAATGATTTAATTTGTAACAATATTAAGCTATGATCTGATCACAGAACATGTATTGTATGAGGTCATTGTGATGGCAATAACTTTGTTACAAATACCCGTCATGTCAGTATGCTACATTGTAAACTATGAAGTGAAAATGTCGAAACACACCATGTACATGTACATTTAACTGCTACCAGTCTCTCCACACCCAGCCCCACTAATCCCAGTTCCCTGTGCTGTCCTAGCACACACACACAACTTGTATATATTTATCAACATGCCCTACAGCAGGGGTGTGGAATTAGTATGCCCGACTTGCCCGACCGGTACGTGGTACTCCCGGACAAGTACTTTTTTTCATAGTGTTTGTCCACGGACAAGTAAATTTAAAAAACAAAATTTTATTTAAATAAACCCCAAACGTCGATATTTCTTGACGTCCTCGGTATTTACAAATGTCTCAAGTGGTATGTCTTGGTTATTTAGGTTGATTTTATAACGTTACAGGTGATTGGTCAATTGGCTTGTCCTTTAACCTATCGCGCGTCTCGTACTCTCATTCAGTTATTGCTTAAAAAAAACAGGACAAGTAAATTTAGACAGACTACTTGTCCTGGGACAAGTGAAGATTTTTGAAATTTCCCCACTCCTGCCTACAGGCTGCAAAATGACCGGGTCTTGCGATCGCGATTCAATATTTTTACTCATTTTATAAAAGTGCTAATCAAAAAAAACAAATTGCACTCTGCCCTATTACTAATAATTGTAAACCATGAACATTTCGCGTGCGTTTAATTTTCGCGAAGTTTGCGCCCAATCTCAATTCGCAAATTTATAAGCACCCATGATTTTACCGCTTGTAATGTGCTTTCATGTACCAATCGTCGTTCGCGAAATTTAAACGCCGCGAACATGCGCTTAGGGGCATATTCTCGAGAGAGAAACACGTCGCAATATTAATACTGTTTACAGTAGTACAGGCCTGAGAATAAGGACTCGTTCGGGTTTATAGGTTACCCAAAACTACACATCAGGTAACCTGTTTTGGTTTTAGGTTACCTAGAAGCTAAAAAATAACTGTTGTTTATTTTCAACGTTATTTGACATGTATATAGTTAATATTCATCGCAAAAAGCATGATTCAAAAGAATGAAAAACATTCATTCTTTCAACTAATTTCTGAATGTTGTATTTGTTCGTTTCTCTCATTTTATTCTCTAATTAAATCATGGCGA
>JAUTCZ010023568.1:0-13037 GCA_032273805.1 Melanodrymia brightae | reverse complement strand
CTGTAGTAACTTACTGTGTACGTACTAAATTATTGTAGACAAAAGTCCATGAACCATATTAAGCTATTACAAATGCATTGGATATACATACATATATTGATATTGTAAGCAATAAAACGAAAGTAAATGTTAATTGTAGTAATAAAAATGCTCTATTAGCCAGATATATATGTTACAAATAGCATTAGATGCGTGAGTTCGGTGGCACTTGTCTTCAAACTCGGGACGGTCCCTTTAAACTATTACTATTGATCCTTCGCTCCGAGATATTTGACATCTTAAAAGGTCTATTGTATGAATAAACTAACAAAGAAAAGAACAATTGCTTGAAGGGAAGTCTTCCCAAGATACTTATTCTTTGGATCGATTATCTGTAGACGTGTCCTTTAATAGCCACGCATATATTATACAGATATACAAAAGAGAAATTGTATCTCACCTTTTCTTGGATTGATTTTTTTAAAGCTACCCAAGAATCCTGGCCGCCATTTATGGAAAAGAAAATAATAGAACCAAATTTTTTTTATATATTTTACATTATTTAAGTAAAATGTTTAAATTTAAATTTGAAATTTATTTTTGAAATTTAAATTTATTTATTCTTAGACATTAGTTTTGTTTAGTTTGCACAGCTAATGCTATTTTAACATAATATTATGTCTAGCTAAATGAGCTTTTTATTATTGCGTAGTACATGTACTGCAGTGTATTATGGTTATACGTGTAATAATGTGTATATTTCCTAAATAATTTGTCTCGCGCCAAATTATTATAAATAAAAGTCCAAGGATAATAACTATTATCTGTTTAATACTGATAATTTGTATCATACTAAATTATTGTAGGCAAAAGTTCAAATACCATACTAAGGATATTGTAAGAAATAAAATGTAAGTAAATGTTAAGGAACATATTTCTGGCTAATCTTGTATTTGTCTATTACCAAAATTAAAGTTTACTTACATCTTATTGCTTTCAATATCAATATATTTATATCCAATGCGTTTGTAGTAGCTTAATATGGTCCTTGGGCTTTTGTCTGTCACTTGACCAATGATTTTAGGCAAAAGTAAACATTAAACTATATACATGTACTACAGTATAACAATTTGGATGGACATAGCCTTAAAACTGTGTTTGTACTAGATAGCAGACTGTGCCCAGTGGGCGTGGGGGAGGGGGAGAGTGGTTTGCATGAACCTTTGGTGGATATGTGCACCTTAACTGATGGTCAGTCAGTCAGTCAGCACTAAGATGTAAATAAATGTTAATTTTAATAATAAAGAGGCCCAGAAATGTGTTACAAATAGCATTAGCTTCACGAGCACGGTGGCATTCGTCTTAAAACGAGGCAGTGTGGCTTTAATAAATATAAATGCTCTATTGTCCCGAAATATGTTACAACTACATGTATACTAGCATTAGATGCGCGCATATGGTGCCATTCGCCTTAAAACTCAAAAGTGTGCCTTTAATTTCAGTATGCGTCGAAATGACTATGCGTAGGACATCCAATATCCACAACTATCAACTAGCATTAGATGCGCGCATGTTTCAAGTTCAAGTTCTTTATTTGCCTTAAGTTAAAACAAACTTATCAGCATAAATGATACCATTTGTCTTGTTTCTTAGAGAAACACATTTTTTTTGGCAAGTTTTAAAACTCAAATCTGTGATATATTTCTATATATACTATAACATAGCCATATACACTATTACTTATACACTACCATAATTATATGATTTATATATCAGCTCTATACACTGATTCTTGTTCGTTTACACCATATATTGACACCCTATAGCCGATGTCTTTTTTCGTGCTGGGGTGTCATTAAACAAACACATAATAATAATAATAATAATAATAATAATAATAATAATAATATAATAATCATCATCATCATCATCATCATCATCATCATCATCATCATCATCATCATCATCATCATCATACCAGTTTGACACCCAATAGTCGATAATTACTTATGTGCTGGGTTTCGTTACACAAATATTCGTTCGTTCATTCCTTCCTTCCTTCCTTCCTTTATTCGTTCGTTCATTCATTCATTCACTCACTCACTCACTCGTGTGTTCAGCAGATTGTTTCGTATGAAATCGGTGATTTGTTAAACAATAGTTAAGAATGTTTCTGGCGGGTGATAATTATCGCAACTGTCTGCGATATCGTGCATTACAAGTTTGACAGTTTAAATAACACGTAGCGTGGGAACGAGCTTTGATTTCGCTTGTATTGGCCTTGCAGAGGCGCGTATCATTTGATCACGTGGTATCAACGAGGAAGTAAATTATTGGAACGGGGTGTAAATTATCTTGACAAGGAAGTCCAATTTACGTAGTTGGACACTCGCAGAAACCTAGTCTGTGACACCCAGAAGAATGGAAAAAAGGAGTTGTTATAAATAGTGATATGTGTAGCATAGATACGTGAATATTTATGATGAATATTGTGCTTTATTTTGTAAGTGAAATCGATAACTTTTAATAAGTTTATTTGGGAACACTTTCGGGAGTTTTCATGTGTGTGAACAACTTTCAAACTACAATGATACGACCCTACCATCGTTACCGCTAACACACCAGGCATACGTTTAAACAGGAAGAAATCGCCGAAAGAAGCAAAATGTCGGTAAGTTATGTTTACATGTAATGTTTTGGAATACTGCCAGCTATATATAGCGGTGGTCGTGTTGGTGTCTGATGTAACGAACTACCTGCTGTGTACAGGCGCAGGCCACACCAATCTAATAACTGTTACTGGTAATACACACTTCTAGCTACTGCTGTATATTATACAATTATGTGATGTATGTTCTGTGTAAAGTTTGTTTAACAACACCACTGGAACACATTGATTATTAATCAGTGGTATTGGATGTCAAATGCTCAGTTATATATTGACACTTGGTCACAGAGGAAACGCGCTGTCACCACATAGGCTACTCTTCTTCAAATAACAGCAAGGGATCTTTTATGTGCACTTTCCCACAGACAGCAAAGCACACACCACATCCTTTGATTGATCTGTGGACCTATCAATCCTCAGGCGAACGCTTTTGTGGTGAGCTATAGGGCCTACCCAGCTCTCGGTGTATTACAAATTTATGTGATTTATGTTCTGTTGTCCTGATAAGAATCTGACATATGCAATTCGTTTGAATTCATTGAAGAATAATAACATATATTACGCCTACATTGCAAACAAACTTATAACCACATACATGTAAGCTATTAATTTAAACCCAGGGATTTAAATTTAAAAACCACCAATAGAAAATATATTTTAAAAAAGAAGATAAAATGACCATCAACTTGCTTTATAACGGCCACAGTGGTAATCTCTTAAATTGCTGTTATTTGTAATTTGCTGTTATAAAGAACACACGCTTTTGATAATGTTGGGAGCAGGGCATAGCTCAGCACAAGAGCATCCGCCTGAGGTTTGATAGGTTGACGGATCAATGCTCCTTGGTGGACCTGTTGGGTTATGTGGTGTGTGTTATCTGTCTGGGAAAGTTCACATAAAAGAGGTTGCTTTTATTCGAAGAAGAGTAGACTGTGGTAGCAGCAGGTTTCCTTTGTGACCAAGTGTCGATATACTGTGCATTTGACATCCAATAACCGCTGATTAATAATCAATGTGTTCCAGTGGCATCGATAAACAAACAAACTTCAGTAATGTCACTGGATAATCAAATCTTATAGTGTATTGCACAGACATGTGTATTCAAGTATAGCTTATCTTGCAGAAAGATATCACAGATATAACAGATCTATATATACACTAACAGTTGGATGTAAAGGCATAAAGATCTATAAGTGAAATGGCAGGATATTGCTAATTACCCGTTGTACCTTGTCAGTAAATGTTAACTTGTACTTGTGTAGATTATGCTAGTGGACTCCAGGATGTATTTGAGGTAGGTTTATGACATGTATTCTGAGACCTCCAGGATGTATTTGAGGTAGGTTTATGCACAGTAGGTCTGTGTATTCAAAGAGCACTAGGCTACATGTATACTGAGACTCCAGGATGTATTTAAGGTAGGCTACATGTATACTGAGACCTGTCAACTTGGAATCTTTACATTCTGATAAATGGAGACATGACTCCCAAAAGTTGAGATTTAACACACAAAAACAGGAGATTCATATTAAAAAATATATAAATATTTCAAACATAGTTTTACATGAAAAAAATTTCATTTATAAACATTTAGATACATTTTTTCATTATAAAATGATTAAAAAAATATTACAAGCATAATATTATATACCTAATTTATTTTTTATTGCTGGCTCAGTGGCACATTTTGTAACCATAATATTGACAATTGAATTAACATAACATTAGAATAAAACACCTTTTATAAACTCCATGTGTGTGTTGAACAAATATATCCCATTTTTTTAAATGTAGATAGGAATTTGTTTATTGTTAGAAAATTGTGATTTGGCAGGAGAAAAGGATGAATGATGAGATAAGAGGAGACAACTGCAGAATCCATGATGGGTGACAGGTGTGCATAATGCATGCTCTATTGTTCAATCACAATTTAACATCATATCGGATGTGTTTCGTTGTCTTGCATCACTTAATAATATACTTATTAAATAACTTGGTATTTAATATCAACTCTTGTGTATGTATACATGTATACAGATTTATGTACTGTATTGTATGTGTATCAAAATGTTTTTTATAAAAATAGTTGATAAATACTATTTATTTTCCAAATTAATTTTATATCTACAGTGAAACGTCATTGAATCCTGACAAGTATACATTATAGTTTTTTCATAATTTTGTCTTGATTTTAACACAATCAAGGGTACTGTCACTAACTACTGTTTCTACTTGTGTGTATGTCTGTCTGTTTGTCTGTCAACTGGCGTCTGGACTAACGAGGTACCACTTTACTGTTTCATGGTTAGGTGGATGTGTTTTATTTTTCATTGAGTTCTGGTTAGCTTTATTTCCTGCTTATTTTGTTTGTATTTTGTTTGGCAAACATGTCTATAAATATATAAATATGAAATTTTGGGCATGCACGAAAACTTAAATACAATGTACATATATCAGGATTTTATCCACAATTTTTGCTTGCGTCTCATGGTTGATGGGATTTGAAAATTTAGTGCTATTGTAGACATAATTGGGAACAAAATTATACTGACAATGATGGTTTTTACACCAAATCGTGAATTTTCAGCAGAATATATGGGATTTTTGTGTGCCATTTGCCATTTTGCAAGAACCCATGTTCAGACAACCTGGATAAATCCCTGTGTATACTCAGGTATACATGACAGCCATGTATGGAAATATTTAACTAGCAAACACAAGATAGTATTAGTTTTTGTGCATGGACTAAAACGATAAAAATACACACATAATTATAGACATATTTTAGCTAGCAAACATTTCTATAATTTGAGTTTTTGTGCATGAACTAAAACTGAATTATTGTACATGTCTATAATATGAATTTTTGTGCATGAATTTAAACTGATTTATGATATATGTGTAAGTACATAGAAATATTTAAGCTAGTAAACACATCTACAATTGGAGATTTTGTACATGAAAAAAAGCAATACATGTAATAGAAATCTTTTCAGGCCATGTAGCCTATTTGAACTTTTACACTTGATACTAGTATCTGTTAATTACTGTAGATTGCACTTACATGCACAAGTTGGCAAATATCGGTTTATAGCATAAATGCATATTTTTATGCCACATCAAACCATTTGCTACAAAGGTCGTACAAAATATAATCAATAGTTGTATAGAAAATTGTACATATTTTTCAGTGATTTGCTTATAAATTTCTTGATCCAGCTTGCCATACATGTGCTAACGGCTACATTTTAATTTGCTGTTGGAAATATGATAAAAAGTTTGTTATGATTAGTATAATTATTGTTCAATGTTTTACAACTTATTTTAATGCCAGAAGTTCAAAAGTAACATGTGTTGTTCCGTCTGTTGATGACTGTTTATGGTGAGGGAGCAGGACATAGCTCAGCGCAAGAGTGTCTGCCTGAGATTCGATAGGTTGACGGATCGATCTTCCTCAGTGGACATATTTGGTGATTTCCTGTTCCAACCAGTGATCCATGACGTCTATCAAAGGCTGTGGCATGTGGCGTATGCTATCCTGTCTGGTAAAGAGCACATAAAAGACCCCTTGCTGTTATTCAAAGAAGAGTAGCCTATGTAGCGGCAGCAGGTTTCCTCTATGACCAAGTGTTGATATAACCGTATGTTTCACATCCGATAACCGCTGATTAATAATCAATGTGTTCAAGTGATGTCCTTGAAAAAACAAACTTTTATCTTTTGTTTATGGTGATGGAAAAAGACTTCATATTTTTTATTACTGTTCATTGTTAATTTTCGTTTACTTAATTATATAAGCACATTATTTTATTAGTGGTTATGTTTAACAAGAGATAATCCTTAACTGGAGGAAAGTGTATGATTTTTATGTGCATTTGAGCATATATATCCATATTTGAGTAATTTATCTATAGTCATTGATACTTATATACTGCCTTAATTCAATGGTAATGCTTTATTTATTCTAATTACTGGGTAATAAACTTTATTACTTTTTTGGTTTTTAAAATTTTATTTCAGTGTAGGCCTACATTTTATTGGTGCACAGGATGCTGATTCAGTTGGATGATTGTATATGATATACGCATGTACGACTTGAAAAGTTCTAACTAGTGCATGTATTCATTATAATTGATTTCCACAACCTGGTATACAATTACAACATACATAAGCACAATACATTCTTTATCTAATGTAAATATTGTCTGTAAACCCATCTTCACTAGCCGAGTCTAAACTGGAGTCTATTAATAGATGGAATGGTATAATGCATAACTGCTATAGTTTACAGGATGCGTCGTGTCCAATTATTGTTGTGAACACTGTGATGTCATGACTTTGATTTGTTAAAAACGCACGTAAAATTGTAAGAAAGATAGAAATATTTTTCATAGTGCAGTCTTTTCGTGGGATAATTCTCTCGTACATATAATTATAACAATGAGAGAACCGTAAGTCCTACCCACTCTGCAAAAATATCTGGATTCACATCTGATCTCTTTGTGTGCTATCCCATCTGTGGGAAAATGCACATAAAAGATCCCTTGCTTTTATTTGCAGAAGAGTAGCCTATGTGGTGGCAGTGGGTTTCCTCTGTGACCAAGTGTCAATATAACCATGCATTTGACATTCAATAACCGCGATTAATAATCCATGTGTTCCAGAGATGTCATTAAACAAACAAATTTTATCTTTTTATGAACCAGTTGTCTATTCAACCATGCTGGTGTAAGGCCAGGGCTTGCTAAAGGTTTAGGTTACAGAATGCGTCATGACTGAGAGATAAAACTAAATTACATACCTTGACTTTCATTGGTGTTTACAGTATGATAGTCCATGCGGACCACATAATGATAGGGTAGTTACTGAGAATTGAGTTGTAGATACACCAGGATACTCCATGGGTATGACTCATAGATATAAGCACAAACTACGGTACTCTACACTTAAGCCTTAAGGGGAGTAGTGTTAAAATCTTAGTGTAGTGTTCAATAAAAACCAGTTTTTCAAAAACAAATTTTTATAAAATAATACATTTTGTAAGCCTAAAAGTTGTTACATTTCTTCTTTTCAGAAAGTTGTTTCGGGTGGGGTAGAGTAATAGAAAGCAACAAATGATTTTTTTTGCAGAGTACTTTTGCAATGCTTTCTTAGCAGTATGAAAATTACACTGCTACATGTGATCTTTGATAGAATCTTCACCCAATATATTAGTCTGATAAGCTGTGTGCTGCCTGACTGCTAATCTATTTGATATCCATATTAGAAAAAGGGAAAAGATAATCCAATTATCCTACATATACATGTATATTAACCCCACTCATTTATATCAGCAACAGTCATGGTACTACATACTACGTTGAACACATATATACATGTCCGGTTTAATTTCCATCTTCAAAACACGTACTTCCTGTTTGAAAGTTAACAATGGGTTGGATATCCTGTAACAATCATGAATCTGTAGTTACTTTATAAGTGGTCACCGTCATCATGTATACAACTAGCAATTGATGCAACAATTTTGTTAATCTAAAAAAATTAAGTTTAAATTACACATGCTGTAACATAATACATGTATATCCAACTGACAGAATATACATACATACATGTAGGAATTAATGCTGTCATTCAAATAGGTTCTATTAATGTTTGGAAACTGCTTCCTTGATATCAATTTGTTTAGTTGGGGAATTGTGGCTGAAGTCAACAACAATGATGGACTTTTAGGCAACAATATTCATTGTTCTACAGATAATATAGTTATTTTCTATATGCAGGGTGGATGAAGTAGAAGGGCAGGTAAGTGGGGATTTGGTTGGGGATGGGGAGGGTGAGGGGGTTACTTCACTTTTTGAAAATCACATTTTGTTCTCTCAAAGAAAAAATAAATCGACATCATAATAACTAACAAACCAAATTTTAATTAATTGTTTTTTTACACGAGAAACAAATCAACATGATACCCACTCAGAACTCTACCACATCACACAAACTCCCACTAAGACACCCATCATTGTTGGTTGCCAACATCATTCTGTAACATTGTGGTTACAGTTTGGGAAATGTCAGATGAATTGGTAGTTTTTATTCCGTGTTTTTACATTCAACTTTGATATACAGTGAAACCCCTTTAAACCGGACCCTCAGTAAACCAGAATTCCATCTAAACCGAACATATTTCAAAGTCCCAAACAGCCTCATGTGCTGTATTTAAACCTCAGTAAACTGAACACCCCTCTAAACCGAACATTTTACTCGGTCCCAAGTGTGTTCGGTTTAGAGGAGTTTCACTGTAGTTTGGTATAAATGTCTGAAACTAACATGTGAGCCATCATGACTTTGCATTTCTACTTGTTAATAGTATTCTTCAACTGTTCTATTGTTTTATCAACATTACATAATATGCATATTATATGATTTCGTGGTTCTGTTGTTTCTTTGTCCAGACAGGTGAAGATGAAGAAGAGTATTCAGATGTGACTAGCATCACTAATATAACACGTAACACAGTCAAAGACAGGGCTGCTATGTTTGGACCAAACAAGCCTGCTGTGATGAGTAAACCAAATAGATCAGTACTGGATAGGTTTCCACAGGCTATCAAAAATGATGTTAATGAAACTAACAAAATGTTTGGAGGAACAAACTATTCAAACAAACCAACGATTGTTTCAAAATCTTTTCAACCTTTGGAAAAGAAAACTCCACCTCCTGTTTCTGAAAAATCTGCCACAGATTTGAATACTAAGAAAACATGGACTCTACCTCCTGTCCCTGACAAATCTCCGACAGGTTTGGCTAATAAGAAACCATGGACTCCTCCTCCTCCGGTTGCTAACAAATCTCCAACAGGATTGGCTAATAAGAAAACATGGACTCCACCAAGTGTGACATCGACACCTACAAAAACAATGGAAGATCACAATCACAATGTTAAAAGTGTGACCAATACAAGCACTTTTCAAAGTAAGAATTCAGATCTTAAACACAACTGTGATAATTCTGATACATTTTCTGGAGGTAAGAAAGTGTCTTCTAGTTCATCATTACAAGAGAACACAAATTCTCCTACTGATAGTGGCCAGTCACTTTCAGATGGTTCAATCAAGGAACTTAAGATGCAAAGGAACGATGATCTTGATGGTGGAAATGCAATTTTAAGCAATATCAAAAGCCAACTAAGACCTGCAAAGACTCAAAATAGATCCAATGAACCTGGTAAGGTTACTCCAATCAACAGGCAACGAGTACCAGATGATTCTACCCCTGTATTTGGTCAACCAATCGGAGCTGTTTCTCCTGGCAACAGTACCAAGCCCACAAGCCCAACTGGGATAGTTAAGAAAAAGAGTGTAAACAAACGAGTTTCAATGGCCTCCATAAAAATGCGACTCTGTGATGATAAACAGTTTAAACTGATCAGCAAAGGAACGCTGATATCAAATCATGATGCTCCCATGAAACACCGCAGACCTCCTGATAGTGACATCACCAAGATTGTACAAGAATATGAAACTACTGTCAAAGAACTAGGTATGTTTATGATTATTTGCACGAACATGGAAATACAGTTTTCGAGAAGATATACAACTCAATTTCACTGAACAAGATTTTAGTGTAGCTATTTCAATTGATTTTCGTGTTGGGTTATGTCCCATTCCAACAAGTGATCCACGATTGATCTATCAAAGGCTGTTCACTTTTTAACATGATTTACTCATTGTATGTTCCATGATTTCAAAAATTTACTAGCCTATCTATGTACATAGGAGTTTTTGTTGAATGTATATATATATATAGAATAGTTTGTGCTCTACAAATATCATTAATATGCATTTTGAATTCATTTGTTGTTATTCAGTTGTTGAGAATGAAGACATTTACGATGATGTGGAAAGCTATGCCCGTGGTTCCTGTGTTGGTGACCGTGTCTCATTTATGTAAGGAAGAAACTCAGGCCAAATCAAAAACATTTGTTTCCGGTTACCCAACCAATCCTTATTTTAAACTTCCCACACTAATGTAATTTTAACCTGTTCAGGGAATTAAACAAAAATTTTATTTCTGCAATTTGTTTTTCACCAGTAAAGTAATTTTTTAAAAGAAATGTTTTTCCAACGTACCTATAATATTTTGCTTTCAGTATATTAATGAATAACTAAAGTGAAATAATTGTACCTGTTTGGCTTAGATTATGAAATGTTTATCAGTTATAGAAACATGTACATGTTTTTAATGGTTTTTATCAATTGATAAACATATATGTATGCAAAGTTATGTTACTGTAATTGATTTGACAGATATATAGCACGATGTGTTAATCAGTTATTCTTCTACAATCTCATTAAAAGTATATCTTGAATTTTACTACATAAATTATGTTCTATGCTACATTAATATATGTGTGCTAACCTCAAAGCATGTGACCATCTGACAAAATTGTATATGTTACTAATTTATGCAGAATATTTTATATTTAACTCGGGGTGCTGAGTTGTGGGTGAGGTGTTACGGGAGAGGTTACAAACTCGCTGAATATAATTATTATACAGTCTGGCTGTTGCAAGTCCTTTGCTTGGTGAAACGTTTTAATGGCCAACACTGTATTTTTAGTTTATATAATGGCTGTAAGAAAAGTATTTTTTTATGACAATTAGCTAAGAATTTATTTTAGGTGAAAATTTATTGCCTGAATTTTATATGAATATTCACAAATGGCACATGACCTCCTATGTGGTTTCGTTAAATCTGGTAATGGCGGACTGTGCCCATGGTGAGGGTGCTTGAACCTTCGGTGGATGTAAGCACCCAAAGCTTTTGGCTATTGGCTTAAATCTGATTATAATTACCTTAGGAATGAGAAGAATGAATATTTGAAGACAGTTTTAAATTTTGCTTACTAATTATTTGAGAAATAAAATGATTGGTTTTCTTAACTCGAACATGATACATGTTTTAAATGTGATGTTATATTTGTTTTAGTCCCGAAATGACAGAAGAAGAAGAATTTACATCAGATCAGACGAGTGGATCAGGATCTGCTTCAGGTTCTGGTGAGATAGGCACTGACATACACATGTTGCATGTCTTCATATGTCTCTGTAATAAATTATCATGTCTTCCAGTCTGCATATGTGTAGATATGCATGAACTGTAAAATCTGTGTGCACTTATGTACTTTTTCTATAACGAGCTGAGAATGTAGCATGCATTGTCCAATACGAATACTCTGATCTATGATTTCAAATTAGCTTCTGTCAGAATTGCAATCATTACCCATTTATAAGGAAATGTTAATGGCCTGGCAAAAGATGTTCATTGTAAACTAGTTTTTGTAAAATTTGAATGATAAAAAATAGTTCAATAATATAAAAATAAATTTAACCTTGAAGTCTTCAAATATTATCGTGTGCAAACAACTAATTTTAGCTTTCAGATATTAGGAAATCACGTTTTTTCGGTCATCTCAATTTGAAAAATTTCTGGGAAGTATGCCCCGGATCCCATTAGGGAAACTCAAACATTATGCGCTAACGTGGAATGCCATTTGTGCCTTGCGTGCCAACGACACCAGTTATTAACCACACCTTTTGAAATGCTTCTATGCTTACATGTATGACTAACATAAAATAATTCTTTATTTCATTTGCAGGTGGTGGTATCAAGTTTATACAGGAAACCTATGAGGACTGCTCATTGGTGGTTAGTGATGCATTACGAACTAGTATTATTAGTTAACACTGTGGAGTGCGATGTAACTCAGTAGTAAAACATTGACATAATGTGCGATAGGTTGCAGGATCAATCCTCATCATTGGTAGACAAGTTTTAGGTTTTCGTTTTCCAACGACAATCACAATCTGCATATAAAACATATTTTGATGCTTATCGAATAGATAAGCCTATGTGATGGAATCTGTTTTACTTCTGTAGACCATGTGTTGTAATAATAGTACATATTCTATCACTTCATGGTGATGGAGGGAATTTAAAACAGAATGTTTCACTGCTTGAGGTTCAATTAAGTGCCAGAAGTATCCAGATTCCATGGGTAGATTTCGCAGTGCTCAAGAAGCCCTATACCTGTCCACCCACCCTCCTTTACTCAGTAAATTATTTATTCTTCTTATCTTCAAATTTTTTTTTTTTGGAAAATGGTACTCAGTATTTCTATTATTACTAATATTAGGCCTCCGATTTCTGTACTGGGCCCCATCTACAATCTATTTACAACTCCTTGATCTACCCCTGGATTCTGTTATTGTGTGAAGTCATTCGGTTTGGCCATTTTCTTGTTTTTTCACAGCAACTTAACCTTCTGACTACCGCTGTCGACTTAAGTCGACAACGTCAAACTTTGCTCTGAATACCGATGTCGACTTAAGTC
>JAUTCZ010023457.1:0-13040 GCA_032273805.1 Melanodrymia brightae | reverse complement strand
CGTTGGACAAAAATACATACATGTACATAACACATGACCTAAATTGATCTCAATTTACGGAATAGACCATTCTTTTCTGCTAATTCACCGTCAATTGGAAAAGTATAGTTCTTGCAATCGCAAGGTGGAAAAACTGATAAATAATTTCAAAAGAACAACAAATGATGATAATATTTATTGGTAGTAGAAGTGTATGATAGATGGGGTCAAGATGTTGGGTGTGTACCTATATAACTGTACACATACTAATCCCCTTAAGATGTTGTCACCATCAAACGGGCAATGATCAATCGATTGGCAATCGCTGGAGACGGAAACTCTCATCGCGGGGAAAGAAGAGTTAATAGGAAAACTAAAGTGGTCGGCCATAGTGTATGGAAATGACTCCCCTCTCCCTCTCACGTGTTTGCAAACCGCTTCTCGATATTAATTTAATATGCGGATGTTCTTATAAAACAACAGACTGTGACCGTAGCACACAGCTTATAGACGCAATCTGTCGCCACGGTGAAGGAGTTAAACAAACTCATGTCATAATCCTAGTTTAACCACTCGATATAAGCGAAAATGAAGACATATCCTGTGATTCATATTTGTCAAGCAAAGTGGGTAGTTTGTTATCATATTTTATATACTACTTTGTAGTGTTATTGTCCATGGCTACCTATAATATTATATTAATCAGCTATATACAAACTACATTTGTATGTAGTGTTATGGTCCATAGTTACCTATAATATTATATTAATCAGCTATACAAACTGCAAAATTATTCTAGAATTATACTGTATTTTCTAATACTTTAGTTCAGTCATGAAGCATTGGAATTTCTATTATCTATAATAGTGTCTCATTTCCATGTTCAAGTATTTGTAATGGTGCTTAATATTAAAACTTTAATATAATTATACTCTTTATAATCTGTGCTTTTATCTATGGTATGATTTTAGATCTGTTTTAGATATGATAAAGCCAACGATTCGTATTCGCGCCGAAACCAACCAAACGCGCATGCCAAATTGTTAACAATGATGAAAATGATAAAACCATAGCAATGACCAATATTGTGAAAATGATCAAAGCCGTGACGGTATATACACATGAACCACAGTTTAAACAGTGATGATACAAAGTCTTATAGAAAGTGTTATCCTGTCAAGCCCGTGGCATCCATTTTGTATTCTAAAAAAGGGCTTTAATGCAATGCATATAATGAATTAAACCGATTTATCTCAATACAAAATAATATATATATATATATATGCAATAACAAATCACCCCTTTTGTCAGTTTCAGTTTTAGAGATTTGTAAAGAACGAAAATCGTTTGCACGGATTTACCCCCAAAAATACTAGAATTTGAGATTTGAGTTTTTGTTGTTTGCTCGCCAGTTTTAGGTGTCGGGACGAAACAGGTGTTTTCTTAAAGAAATAAACAATGCTTTGCTCGTGCATGTCAATTCTGCCACGTTAACCCCTTCTTCATATTTTAACATTGCCTCACAAAGCTCCATGCCGCTGGAAATGCCACTAAGCCGAGATCGAGCAGACCCTTACAAGTCGCAGAACAATCCCAAAGTCAATATGCTTTTCTCATTGTCCAACTTAGCGTTGTTTAGCGATCTTCTAACTGTAAATTTGCACTTATTAGTCGTTAGTGCTGTCGTTCGGAACTGGTCGTGCAAAAACGTCACGCGCGGAGAGTTGGTCGGAATCTGCAAAGCTCCACGGCATGGCTTCAGCGTTGGTAGCCCGCGTTCCGGCCTTCCCGGTATCTGACGATCAACCGCCAAGTCGGTTCTTGTTGAGTGAATTGAGTCATTCTTGTCGGATTACCTCGTTAAAACCCTCGTATGGCACATTTAGTTACTGTGCAAGGTGCAGGCTGCCCATACACGAATGGCTACAGTAAACAGGAGATATTTGCCTGCCAGTTTGTATTGTGTTTTCCTTGGTGTTGAACTGGCCGAAATACGATCCCCCGTACAGCGGTTTCAGTCCCTGGCGCCATTAGAACATGTATTAATATTTGGTTTTGCCCGTGACACCTAGTGAGCAGCTCCTTCACACTGTGTTGCAGTCATGTTGAATGAGAGTTGGTCATTGGGGTCGACTAACGGGGAAGTCTTCCCTTGTTCAAAAAGGTCTAAACTTGTTTGTTTTGTGGACGTCAAGATGCGTAGAATAATATTGGTACATACATAGTGTATTGTCATACATTGTCATACACGGTCAAACACGAATTTTGTTACGTTAACAACCCTCAATCATTCACTGACTTTGGCGTCAAATGTTTCCGCTCTGCTGCTTCTCCAGACAATAGCCTGACCTTAGAAGTGTTCGAACTAATTAGCTGCAGATTTATTCGTACAATGTACATAAAACAATTTTACGTAATATATCGACATCTTAAATTTTCTGTTGATGTTTATAACGTAAAATAAATGTATCCAATTATGTAGATAAACAAGGACAGTATTTTCTATTCTGCTGATTTGCAAATGAATTGGCGTATGTATAATTCGCTTCACTTTGTTGTCTCGTGGTCGAGTTTTTGGCGTATGTATAATTCGCTTCACTTTGTTGTCTCGTGGTCGAGTTTTTCGCGCCAAAATGGTGGGTGATTCTTTTTAAAATACAGGATTATTACATGTATTTGAACTATTTTGTCATTAAAACATGTTAAGAAAAGCAATCAGGTATTATCATGCGCATAACGAAAAAAAAAATATGTGTACGCTTGTTTAAATAACTGTACATTGGTCGAGTCGAGCAATATACATGTATATGTTATACCCAGTATGCCGTACTACATTCAGAATCGGTTTGCTAACAAAATAAATATTCGTATGTTGTATTAAGTCATATCTAACGTCATTGAAGAAGAAGAAATTATTCAAAAAAAAATAACGGACATATAAACGACCCAATATGAAACACATATAGGTACATTCCACAAACAGGTATGTACAATTAATTTAAATATGGACATCAATTAAGCAAATTCCAAATGAATCTTTCCTGTAGAATGTAAACGTAAAGACTCGTATATTCGGTCTGAAAATATATCCAAACATTTAACAAATCTGGTATTTTACATTTACCAGAATGCTCAAACCATGTGCAACACGATACCTTCAACAATGTCATTTTCGTTCGTACGAGCTCGTGGTGTGCGTTGAATTATTGACGCCTAACACTGTACTAGAACGCCATAGATTATCAGAGGAAGGTGGCAGCCTGTTGGGATGGAAAATGCAAGAATGTCTTGTCGAAACATTGTACCAGATTTGGGATGTAATAACATTGTTATCACTCCTTTAGTATCGAAAGCTCGAGCGACTATAGTAACGTGAGGGATATACTATGCAAAGGACAGCCACATAAGAGTCTGGGCATAACCAAGAGAAAATAACTCCGTACTCTGAATTGTTGGCCAATCTCCCTTTGGGATGAGCAGCATACGATTCCCCAGGCACAGGTATATCCACTAGAACTGTTTGGTCACCAGAAGTCAGAGAGGTGATGGATGAAGAAAGCCAATTAAGAGTTCCATACCCACTTCAAGATGCTCGTTTGGTCTGGCGCAGCAGGCATGAAGTGGTGTGGGTGGGGGGATCCGTGCATTTAAGGAGTAAGTTCCACTTGTGAAACGAACATCATTTTCTTCTTTATATGCAAGACACATTGCAGCGCGCAGGTCATGAGATAACGGAATACCACACTTGTTTGCCAAAATATCCTGAAAATCCAACAGTTTTGTGGTGTCGTAGATCATGATATTAGTGTGTTTAACCCATGACTAAGTTGGACAGTATCGTGTAAATTTAAATGGAGCGTGGTATAAACGGGAGATGCCCGACAGAGAGACAGAATTGCCATTCCTAATTGCCGTAGCCACCCTTTGGTAACCAGACATGGAAGACGATGCCTGACCTCATCATTCAGTAGTTGATTATACATGTAGTATACCATTCCCGGCAATGTGCACATTGCTATATTATTTATATTTCCATATTTATGTTTATAAAGTCGTTTATGTAGCAATATCTAAAGTTTATATAGAAATGTCAAAGTACTATTTTATATCGTAAAATTGCCTGTTTTACGTCGTATGTATAGCTCCACAAAATACGCAAGTAAAAGGTTCTAACACTTCTAAGGTCAATGCTATTGTCTGCAGAAGCAGCAGAGCGGAAACGTATGGTGCCAATATCTTTGATTGAGATGAACAAAAAAACTTATATATATTTCTCTTCAATAATACGGTATATCACAATATAATCATATTGTACTATGTGTTGGTGTATAGACCTCAGCTAAATCCAAACCAAATGGCAAGGTATACATTTACCGTATTTAATCTGTTTACAGTTGAGATAAAACGTTTTCCATATTAATATACTTATTATCCGTAAACTTGTTAAGGACATAATGGGCTCTGCGTAAACATGTCATGGGGCGTTAATCCTCGTTGAGGAATAACAACGTTTGACCCGAAAAAGCTCTTGATAACTTTTGAATAATTGTTGCGTGATCCACGTTCGTCAACAAAGTACTATAATGTTAACAGGTTTGTCGCGGAGATGTTATACAAGAACTCAACATGTTACCGACGGCCACTCATTACCACACGCTACCGTTTAACTAGCAACACGTTTATCTGTCTAATTTTTTAAAACTTATCCCTTTCGAGTGTGTTCAGGCATTAGGCTTAAGACAAAAATATTACAGAGCGAGGATCTGACGTCGAGGTATTGTAGCCCGCCGAGGATTCTAGACCGATGGTTGCTGTCACTGACTGGTAATTGTACGTTAATATTTGGTTGTTTTTTGGTAGTCTAATGCTGCTGCGGTGGCACAATTGCAGTTGTAGAAAAACTAATCCAGTTTTATGACGTATATCACCGTGCTTGCGCATCTAATGCTAGTTGTAACATATTTGTGGCCCATGGAGATAGATTTTGTTCCTATTAATCCAGCTCATTTCATCCTACAGACTAGTCTATGGGTGTAAATTGTGAAAGAGACGAAGAAGTTCCTATTAATATTAACACTTGCATATATTTTACTTGTTACAATATCAATATAATTATGTATATCTAATGCGTTTGTGGCATCTTAATTATGGTCCTTGGACTTTCTTCTACCATAATTTGGCACCAGAGAAATTATGTTACACATTTTGGATAATAGCTATAATAGTTTCATGTGTAACTTCGCCTACAATAATTTGGCTATTGTAAACAAAAGCCCAAGGACCATATTAAGCTATTACGTATATTATTAAGATTGTAAATGTTGATTTTAATAACAAAATATTTTCTATGAGTCAGAAATATGTTACAAAATTGATATCGTTAGCTGGGCAAACGCGGTGGAATTCATTTTAAAACTGGGCATTGTGCTTTTAGTATCCGTGTATTATAATAAAAGAATAAAGTTGTTCGTATAACACACATCTAATATTATATTTATAAAAAAGATTAGGATGTTTATCTACTTTTATGATCATATTTTAAACAAGATCCATTTAATATCGAGTTTATTTATATCCAGTGTGAAATAATGTTCATTTGTCACGAGGTTTATGTAACATGTAACCACCAGCCACTGTTTGTTGTATTAAAGCCACCGTGCTTGTGCAGAAAATGCTATTTGTAACATACTATTTCTGGCTAATGGTGTATATTTTTATTCTGAAAATTAACATTTACTTACATCTTATTGCTTTCAATATCAATATAATATCCAATGCGTCATTGGATTTTTGTCCGGCACGCGACAGATGAGTTTAGGCAGAGCTACTCTATAAATTACTATAACAATTTGCATGACAAGAAACACATTAAATATACATAATTATATTGATATTTTAAGCACTAAGATATAAATAAATGTTAATTTTAATAATACAGAGCTAGTAATATGTTATAAATAGCAATAGCTTCGCCAACTGGGTAGCATTCGTCTTAAAACTAGGTATTGTGGCTTTAACTAAACTGTTCGTCTGAGCTGAGAAATATATTTTAATTTATTAATAATTGCTTGGTATACCAGTAAGAGAAAACGTTAGTTTAAAAGATATTTTTTTCGGATATACGGATTCACTGCTCGGTGTCATCGCGTACGCAAAACGTGTCAATAATATAACCATGTTTCAAATTAATGCCCCGCTCAAATGATGATGCGCTTTTCATAATTTGTCACGCTTTCGATAACACTGTGACTGGCACCAGTCAATTATTTGACCTCTTTTTGTCTCTTCTTGAAAGAAGAGTCCAGTTTGTACTCAAACTTTCCAGTCTCACAACAAAGGAGATTTCACATTGTATTAAAACTTTCCGATCTCTTGCGGATAGAAGAGTTCTTATTTTTATAATTGTGTGACGGCTATGTTTAATCTCGCAGGAGCGCGCCATCCGCTAAATGATGAGCAAATGGACACTATTGAGAAAGCAGACAGTCAACATGTAAACCAAGGCGAACTGTGGTTACTTTTAGACACAGTGTCTCTACAAACAAACACCGTTTCTAAGCACCTGTCCTGTGTGTGGTGTAGCCACAAAAAAATAGCACCCTCAAAGTCTGGCGTACCAGATATCGCATTACAACAACGTATTTGACTTCCCAGTTGCAACGTGCACGACGGTGTTTTCACAAATTCTTGGTAATGCCATCAAGCACAATCTCAGAAAATGGATAGTCCGAAAAGCTACACGTTTGTGAATAGGTTCGCACTAATTATGTCTCATGACTCAGAATTCCTGTACCAGGCCAGACTCCTCTCCGATGCTTGCACAAAGCGATCCGGTCGACACCTCGGTCTAATTAGACCCGTGCCACTTTAACTGATTCATATACAGAAGGCATTAAGTTTCGATTGCCACAAGAATTATGTTTATCAAAACGGAGTATGTCAACAGACTAAAAGCATGAACCTGGCCAAGTAGTACGCTTATTGAGGATTCAAGAGGACTTTTATTCACCCCTGCATCGCCAGCTTTGTTTAAACCACCCACCTTGTTTCTTGACACCCTTTGTGGTATAATGTGAAATTTACATACACTGTATTGAATATTGATTTAATAACACGTTTAGTGCAATAAATGCTGGAGATAATATTCTCCACGTCAGAGATAGCATGTTATAGAACGAGGCGGGGCTCAATGGGGGCTGAGCGTTCACCACATTTCTTTAGAGAAGATTTTTTTGTTGGAAATTGATATGGGGGTTTTCAGGGTGAATCTCGTACACTTTCCGAATCGTATTCTCTGTTCGGTTTTCTGTATTTGATTGTCGTGAATGTCTCACTCAAGTGACGATGGCTTTGATTTCAAACACTTCAGTCGGCAGCTGGGTGGATTTTCTCTTCTCATTGGTCAGCCCATTTCTAATATGCAAATTATACTATCGTGAAGTTTATATTGGTGCTTTACTATATTGGTACGTGCATGTTAAGTAAATGATGACGCATCCATACTTTTAATTTATCCTATAGCTTACACATACTATCCTTGTCATAAACCCATGAGGTATTTTGGTCTATAAAATCGTGTAGTATTGCTGTCAATAGGTCACTTGTTTATAAACCAATAAACTTGTACACTGGGCGTAATCTTTTAGTAAGCTTGGTTAAAGAAGTGACGTCATACCACATGTGTGTAAACGTGGTGACGTCACATTACCGATCGAGGCTAATTTAGAACACATTTTAATGTGTAGTTTAATAAATATTGAATTAAAACGTCATTTTAGGATAAATAGAAATCACAACTCATGTTTTTAATATGGAAAATATCAAGCTCGTCAAGTTAATAGGAATCTGATTCGGCAAGCCTCGAAAAATACCGATTAATCTGAACTCATTTGATATTTTCCATATTAAAAAACACTCGTGACGTATCCTCTATTTATTACGTACTTGAATTGGAATCATTCTTAATATCCGTTTATTACCATATGTAGTCACTCTATTATAGTTTGAGTTATTTGCTGCATTATAATAAAAGAATAAATCGCAATGTTAAACTTTGTTGAAATGGGATAACACAAGGATATACTTTATATGCATGTGTTTTTATGTTGTGGTAGTATTATATTAAACAGTGTTAAAATAACATTGCAAAGTTTGTTTATCGACACCACTGGAAGACATTGATTATTAGTCAGCGGTTATTGGATGTCAAACGCACGGTTATATCGACAGAGAAGAAACCCGCTACAAACACATAGGCTAAAAATAAAATGTAAGTAAAATAAACTTTAGGAATATGCTACAAATAGCATTAAATGCGTACATGCGGTGGCATCCGTTTTAAAGCTTGCGAGTATGCCAACGATGGAGCAGGATACGCTTAACTTTCGCGAACACCCGGTATTATCACTGCTATTTACAGTGATTCGTGAGTACATGCCATCTCTACTCGGTCGCAATGTCCCTTCGACTCTGCCTTGTGCAAATATACGCATTTGGCCATGTCAATGTTTTGTCGCCTAGATTTAATAAAACTAGGGTTTACTCAAATGGAATCCAGCTTTGGTAATTCTAAGACTACTCGAATAGAAAAGAGACCAACTTTAACGTCTACATTCAGAGCAAGCGGTTGTACCAGACGCCTGTCATGGGCATGAGTTCTGGTCAAGTCCAGCCCTTGCGTCCATGACAGAGACCAACTTGATCAAGTGGTGTAGAAAACAACGGTCATCGACTTACTAGCAACCTGACCTACTTTTCAGCCAACCATTTCGCGCTATTTTTTCCCCCGCGGTATGTATTGCCCGGCCTGCGTATCTGTGTTATGAACGCTATAACATGTTGTTCCTGCTCTGACTTACTCCCATTTGATTGATATGCGATTCTTTGTTCACCAGTATTATATTTGAATACAACAATGCGTTTTGTCGCTTTCCATTACAGTGTTTACAGACCCTAATCCGCTCAGCTCATGCACGACGTGCTGGATGTGGCACGTGCATCTAATTGTGATCGCGACATGTGAAAACCGTGTTACCGCCTCCCACAAGTCCGTATAATCAATACCAGCGTGATATTCATCCGCACTTACAGCTTTTCTTTTCATAATATAAGTACAAAGAGGAGATAATCACGAGGCGAAACTGAATCTGCCTTCAAAGCGGGTATCACTATAGAATTGTACAGACAAGACGTTGTTCGGGGCCAAAGCCGGGAGGATTCCCCAACGACTTAATCGCTCAATACGGAGTCTCGACTCATCTGCACAGATTGTGCCTCGGAATAAGACTGTCTTGCGTTCAATAGGGCGAGCGTTCTGCTACCAAGACAAACAATTTGACTGGTACCAATTGTGTATACTATCATATCATATTCAATTTAATGTTAGATGCAATTATCGGTCTCAAAACGTTTTGTCTCGGTAGCAGAACGCTCGCCCTATTGAACGCAAGACTGGTTTTCTCTCATCTCGCCGCTTCTCACGGCAACCAGCGCGACTGGGATGCTTTTCAGAATGCATGCACACCCAGACACCCGATACCCCTCGTGGCTGTCCGTGTCGTCGGACGGACTGGTGTGGGTGTGGTCGGGTGGTAAGGATCGCGATACCTCTGAGAGACG
The DNA here is from genome assembly GCA_032273805.1 of Melanodrymia brightae. Classification (NCBI taxonomy): domain Eukaryota; kingdom Metazoa; phylum Mollusca; class Gastropoda; order Neomphalida; family Peltospiridae; genus Melanodrymia; species Melanodrymia brightae. The sequence continues at coordinate 3,443 of JAUTCZ010023457.1, read as the reverse complement.
GGGTGCTTGAAAACCAGGCTCGAAAAGTCGCAGCTTACAAAGACGAAATATTAGATGGTTTAAACGTAATCAATGTGCCGCGGCACAAGGCACGTAATACGCGATTTCCAAAGCACCTCAGAATACTATACCCCGGTGGACTTGGTGCAGAAGTGTTTGGGTTCCATAATGGAAGGCTGCCCAAACCTATGTTAGAATGTTATTAACACCTTTTCCAAATAGATTACAGCGCAGAAATACCGCTTAAGACGAGTTAAATGTTATTTTGTTCTGTCACGTCCGTTCGAAATACGGTTTTTCTCTATCGGTGAAATAAGCGACACTCTCCGATACAAGGTTTAAGCTGTCGCGAAGTTATCTTTATCTCTGTATTACACGCATGTTTGCTGTCGACCAATTAGGCCCTGAAGATTGTAATCGAAGACCGGCTTCCACAGATACAATCATGTCTATATTGTATAGCCATATACTATACGTTATGTCCGCGGTGAAACGATGCACCCGCTAAACTCGCCGACTTTATCGTGTGGTTCTCACAGAACAGAACAGAACAGAACAGAATTTATTAAACGAACAGAAACAGCTTTAGTGCAATGAAGTTATGTAGACTGCTGGGAATCTTACAAGTCTTTAATAATTAGATTCTTGTGAAATCATATGCATTTATATATCAGCTCTATACACTGATTTTTGTTCGTTTACACCATATATTGACACCCAATAGCCGATTTCTTTTTTTTTCGTGCTGAGGTGTCGTTAAACAAATATATAATAATAATAATAATTACTTATAAACTAAGTCTTAATTTACAACTGATTCAATTAGTATTGTACGTGTAATGAACTTTATTTTCATATACCACATGTTCATAATTGTCTTTCCACTATTTATTTTCTTTGTAAACAGCAAAACCTAAATGTAATCTAAATGAAAAATATACAAGAATAGTTATTTGTATTTGGAAATCCCAGGAATATCGGCCATATTTGATCGAAACCCAGGTAATGCTTCTACAAGATTAATAATGGTAGCTTAATATGGTTCTTAGACTTTTGCCTGCAATAATGTAGTACGTACTAAATTATTTTAGACAAAAGAACACAGTGTGCTACTATAACAATAATTTGTATGCCCACACACACATATATGATATACACATATTGATATTGGAGTAATACTATGTAAGTAAATGTTAGTTTTAGTCATAAGAAATGCTCTATTGGCCAGAATTATGTTACAAATGGCATAACACGCTCGCGTACGGTGGCACTCGTCTTAAAAGTCTGGACTGTCCCTTTAGCGAACTCGTGGAAACATTAAACCTATTTTGTGGTTGACATTCCTAGGGTATTTACCGATATAACGCATACGTGACACAAGTAATAACTGATGCAATACCCTACTTTATCTATTGTGCGTTTTTACCGCTTCCATACCAAATATATATACAAATCCAAAATGGCTACGCTTACAACGGAAGTCACCGTTAGGGCAAGAAAGGATCATAATTTAATTTTTTCGTAAGTGGATGTCGTCTCAACTTTATCATACGATTCCTTCTACTCATTGTTCCTTGTTTGGACGTTTTAATTTTTCCGTGTTTTACCAATATTTATAACAGCCATCAGTTTTTCAAGATGCTTCTGTGGGCTAATTAGTTGCCCATGAATTATACTTGTACATCGTTGGGAGAGTATCACAACAAGGGTAATGTAGGGACTTCCATTTTGCCTTTCCAGAATAGGTTGCTATTACCTACTGTGAACCTCGCCATTGCTGTTCACCTCAGGTCGGTAGGTTAGCCAATGTGAAAGTTCCCCCGCCAACCAGTGATCTCCTCCGACCTCCACGAAAATTAGGAATCTGGAGCCTGTTTCACAAAGCATTTACGTCTAGTTGTGGTCGTAAACGTAAATATGCGACAAAAAGTGTTTCCCAAAATATAATTAAACAAACTTGTGTCCAAGAATGAATAGCATCCTCGGGTAATACGCCACAAATGACCAAAAACCCGTGACGTCTCAGCTAATAACAATAGTCGTATCACTTGCAGATAGTGATCGAAATTTTTTTTACTTACGTTTACGTCCACAACTAGTCGTAAACTAGACTCAGGGGCCTGTTTCACAAAAGTTCGTACGACCAATTTTAGTCGTAGACGTAACTTACGACAGTAAATACGTTTCACGATCACCTCTACCCACTATTAAGAAACTTCTTAAGGTTTCAGTGCACGATTACTCCGAAAAAACCCCGAGTTTTTAGAAGTCGATCACATATTTTAGACATCTTTACATCCTCAATTATATCGTAGAATACCACATTTATAAAATAAACCTTCAAATTGTCACTGTTGACAAACTTTATTTACATCTCCCTTTATAATCAAGTAGTCTCGCACCATTTCCTTACATTATCGCTAAGATGTGTAGGCAATTACCGAAATTGCATTCCATCCGGACTTGCGTTTCTTTTACACTGGTATTAACTTCCCATTACAAATTCCATGCTTCAATTGAGATTGGAACACAGTACCTACCAACCTTAAACCCGATATTTTATCCACTACACAACCGACAATTGGACACGTATTACATTGTTCTAAAACTATGTCGAACCATTCATAATGATACCATTTATACAAAGTCCAGATTGTTTTTGTTTACATTTTGTTCTGAATTCCAATGTTTATTTTCTTCTCAGATGTTTACAGCATACATCACATATGAAATACGCTACACAGAAATACAATTTAAAGGAATAATTAATTAATTCTGATTATATTTTGGTTTTTGCAAACTGTGTGTATACGCATGGATACGAAATAGCACAAAGGGAGGTAAGCCACGTATATTGTACATTTTGCTTGTTTATCCTGGTAATGTCCCTTAAGGATTATTCAAGTCTTGCTGTGGAATGTTTTATCTAAAGTGCAAGCATACTGTTCAATGTAAGCAGATTAAATTAACATTAGCTCATGATATTATATTCTGTGGAAAGTGGCAATAGGAGTCGCGTGGCGTCAAACGAAATCGCGCACGTCAGATATAATTATTGTCTACTAGTACGGATCAACCAATCACAAGTTTCAAAAAGTCATCTGAGGCTCGACAACATCTGATTAACCTAGACTGACTGTCTGTCTAGCTGCCTGCCTGACTGCGTGTCTACACGTCTGGTTGTATGCCTGTCTGTCCGTCTATCCGTTCGTCCAACCACCTGCCCGTCCATCCATCAGTCCGTCTGGCTGTCCGTCTGGCTGTCCGCCTGCCTGTCCGTCTTTCTGTCCGTCCGTCCGTCTGTCTGTCTGTCTGTCTGTCCGCCCGCCCGCCCGCCCGTCCGTCCGTCCGTCCGTCCGTCCGTCCGTCTGTCTGTCTGTCTGTCTGTCTGTCTGTCTGTCTGTCTGTCTGTCTGTCTGTCTGTCTGTCTGTCTGTCTGTCTG
>JAUTCZ010023346.1:0-13044 GCA_032273805.1 Melanodrymia brightae | reverse complement strand
GACGTCCAATAACCGCTGATTTATAATCGATGTGTTTCTAGTGGCGTCGTTAAATAAAACAAACTTTACTCTACATGCACACTACATCGTAGCCGTATGTTACAGTGAATTGGTTTAGTCTGGACCGGCGTACATCGAGTTTACATTTGTTGAGTTCTCAATTATCGTAGACATGTACTAAAATGTTAAACTTGTACATGTGACATTTTACATGAAGTGTCTTCGAAGCTATTTAAACAAAACACTCGAAAACCTTGTCTCCACCAGCTAATGCTTTTTGTAACATATTTCTGGCAAACGGAGCATTTTTATTATTACAAATAATGAAACTTACATCATTTGCTTACAATAATGAATATATGTAAATCTAATATTTGTATTAAAAATAACATTTACTTACAGCCTTTGCTTACAATATCAACATACGTATGTCATTCGAATGTGTTTCTGGTCATCCAAATGTTATTACCGGGGTACATGTAATAGCTCAAAATATACTTTTGCCTAGAATAATTTGTTTCATGCTTACAATATCAATATCAATAATATTGTGTAGTATATCCAATGTGTTTCTGGTCATGCAAATGGCTATAAAAGCTTAATGTGTACGTTTACCTAAAGTAATTTTGTGTCCTGCTAACTTATCGTAGAAAAAAAAGTATCCAAGGACTATATTAAGCTACTACAAATACGTTGATGCTTATAATTATTGTAAACAATACGATCTAAGTAAAAATTAATTTTAATCCTTAGAAAGTGCTTCATAAGCCAGAAATATGTTACAAATAGCATCAGATGCGCAAGCACGATGCCATTCATCTTAAACCTATAGGCATTGTGTCTTTAAACGTGTTTCTGTGGTGAAACACATTTGACATTCTTGCTGGCTGTAGCGTGTTGTGACATTCATCTTAAACCTAGGCATTGTGTCTTTAAACGTGTTTCTGTGATGAAACACATTTGACATTCAATAACAGCCTTGCCTGGCTGTAGCGGGTTGTGACATTCATCTTAAAACTAGGCATTGTGTCTTTAAACGTGTTTCTCTGCACGGGGAAACACATTTGACATTCAATAACAACCTTGTCGTGGGTTGTCGACAACGGGCTGTCACACAAACACGAAAAAACAGATGTACTACTTACTTGTGAGTTCAACGAGCGTCACCAACGTAATCCCATCAGCTAGTCCTTTACGAAGATCCCCAACCAACGGGCATTTGTTCCTCTGCAGGATATCATTCACCCAGGTCGTGTGTTCCTGCAATTCCGACAAGCAACGAGGCTGAATTATAAACTCCTATATTACTATTCCACACACAACCCCAGCCCGCCTGGCGTACGTACCCCTATACAACCACCTACACACACGCTCGATTCGCTCTCATAAACATGATCCAACAAACAAAAAAATGAACCTTTCAATGTATTTCCCACCACCAAGTCACTTGGTATTCTCCTTCCAATTATTTTAAGCCAGGAATTACAAATGAAAAAGAGGTACACTCCTAAGCACGTTATTATTCTGTTACGCCAACACATAGAAAATATGTGTATTATACTGTATACACGGCGAAGATTATTCGCGTATACTGTACACACGGCGAACTAGTGACCTGCCCAAACATGTGTGCAACTTAATACAGGTGCTTTCAAATAACACAATAATATAACACTATTATGGGTAGCCACGGAAGCTATAAATATATCAGCCATGAGTTGGCTAGTACAAAGGCACATCCAGATCCTGTTTGAAGTGTAACTGGATTTGGAGAATTCTAATAGCTTTCAAATTAGTTATAAAAAGTCAAAATGATCGTTTACCGTTAAAATGTAATGGGCTATAGACTTTTTGACTTTTCGCCCGTTCTACACGTCTCAGTGTTCAGATTAAAGAGTTCATGGTGGGGACTGAGTGCACGATGAAGTTGGTTTTAAATCAATATTTAACCAGCCTCTACAGTAGTGACTGGGACATTCCAGAGTCTGGAGAGTACATGGATTATAAAGACATGCATGATGCATGGGTGTGATCAAGCAGGTTGTGAAGTAGGCATCCGGTTCAAAAAAACAAGTTTGTTTAACGACACCACTGGAACGCATTAATTATTAATCAACGGTTATTGGATACAGTTTTTTTGTTTAACGACACCACTGGAACACATTGATTATTAATCAGCAGTTATTGGATGCCAAACGCACGGTTATAATATCGCCACAGCGGAAACACGCTGCCGCCACATAGGCTATACTTACAGAATAATAGCAAGGGATCGTTTACATGCATTACCCATAAACAGCATGTAATTTATAGTACACACCATGCTCTTTGATAAAACAGTCTTGGATCACTGGTTGGAACGGAAAATAACTCAACGCGTTCACTGAAGAGGATCGATCCTTCGACCTATCGAATTCCAGTTTACGGTGACTTGTAAAAGATATATTCGTAAAAAAACAGGTTTTGTGTATAACACATGTGTTTGCGTACTATAAAAGCCCATTGTGGGTCTGTCAACTCAAATGTTAAGGACATTTATCAAACATAACAAAGGGGTATCGAAAAGAAACAGATGTACGTATGGTTGAAACATAATGATGATTCATGTGTCAGCTATTATTAAGTTACTTGTAGGCCTATATTAGCATATCCCTATGATATTGAATAATGTGTATTATGATATCATGGTATAACATGATATTACATCTTGTATTGACTATTGAGTGATTGTATAATTATTATGCTATACAAGTACATGGTGTCTTACCCTGTATGTTAAGCTAGTATTGTCAGTGTAGTATGCAACGGGTGAAAGGGGTTGAATTGTATATTATGTTATAAAAAAATACAACATGATATCTTCTCCTGTATTTAATAAATTGTATATAATGCTATCAGAGTACAACTTGACGTCAGAGTACCATACACATACTCATATACATAATTATACATATACCTATACATTATGCAATATATTATACACACTCCCTCCCTTTCTCACCCCGCTATGTCCGTCCGTCCGACCGTCCGTCCGTCTGTCTGTCTGTCTGTCTGTCTGTCTGTCTGTCTGTCTGTCTGTCTGTCTGTCTGTCTGTCTGTTTGCCTGCCTCTCTCTCTCTCTTTGTCTATCTGCACTGGTAAAATAAAACCTTCCAAATATGCAACTCCACTCCGTCCACCCGCTGGGTATCCCACTGACTCAGATCAATACTAGCTTAACATACTACATCTATTAATAAGAAAACCACTTTACTAAACACTACAGCATTAAACAATAAAAACGTATTAAGTATGTCCGTACACGATATAGAAGAAAAATTACCTGTACATTTGGTACAGAATAATTTAACAGCCCTAATGAGATTGTAACATTCAATGTATTCGGCACGCGATCCTTTTACTTTCACAAAACTATTGTTCCAGGCTACTGAAACCAATCAACGTATTAATACACTGAAACGGACAAATAACGCACAAATACAGCAAGAAATTAATTAAAAATGGGTTAATTACTATATAATGAAATTATTTTTTTTAACAAACGAAAATTAAATTATTAAAATTTTTCAGGATTTTGCTAGGTGATTGGTTGCGTGTAATAAATAATGTTTTCATAAGTGACAAAAATTAGATTAACAAAACGTGTATCCGTCAAAGGTGAGTTAGTTATAAATTATTTACGTGCTCATAATAAATTAAGGTACAATAACGTCTGTTCTTACACGCAGTCCAGTTGACTCGACTACCTGCCCAAGATATAAGTTAGTGTTAGCATAAGAGAGGAAACCCGACACAACTATTTGATAAGTAGCAAGGGATCTTTTATATGCACTTTCCCACAGACAGGATAGCACAAACCAAGGCCTTTGTTATACCAGTTGTGAATCACTAGTCTCGTGTAAATAGTAGGATACCTACCCATTGAAATCTGCGGAGATCCATTTTAAAACTTGGGAGAATAAAAAAAAAGGTAATTAGTTTAAGATATCTGTATAACCAGCATAGTGTAAGGAATATATAATTATGATTGTAGTTAAGCGTTCATATCGTAAAATGAAATCGGGAACTTAATGAAACCAATATACTCTAGGAGCTGGGTTAACATTCGTGTGAAAATTATGTGCCCTCAGTTTGAGACTGGATATTAGTTAATAATGTTCCACTGTTGAAAAAAAGTTTGGTCACGTGGTCTGGATCATGCGGATAAGGCGGCTATCTTGAATTCAAAATGGCGGCCATTTTTACTAAAACACCACTGAAATGGATCACAAATTCATCGTGTAACTTTTTATATTTACATTATTTTCGCATGCTATGCCCCAATATAGAAGTCAATAACACTGGCAAACTGTTAAATAATATGAAACAGGTCATACAGATTAGTAATATTTCAGAAAATGGGCAAAAACTCGAACATTTCACGCTAGATATATTTAACAGGTTTTTTGCTTTTTTCAGAAGAACCACATTTGCAGGAAAATACAGTTTCTTTGTTTAACGACACCACTATAATGTATAGATTATTAATCAGCGATTATTGGATTCAAACGCACGATTATATCGACACATGGTCACAGAGAAACTCCGCTGTCGGCACACGGGCTACTCTTCAAATAACATCAAGGGATCGTTTATGTGCATTTTCACCTAAGCAAGATAGCAGACATCGCGGCCTTTGATAGACCAGTCATGGATCACTGGTTGGAACGGGAAATAACCAAATGGGTCTGACTCTGCTGAGGAGGATCAATCCTTCGACCTATCGAACCTCAGCGGACGCTCTGGTGCTGAGCTACATCCCAGTCTCACATTTGCAGAACTCAGCAAGTAATGTTTCTGACTGAACGGCCAGATCATCGAATTATCGCGTAATATGTGCATGGTTATCTATAATCGATTTGATACCCCATACCGGTATAAAAGAAACGCAAGTCAGATAGAATTGCTAGTCCGGTAATATCGTAACAAAATGTGCTGAATAATAAAATGGAACTTTACAGAATGAAGCGAATTACAATAGCCCGATTCATAAATCAATTTACTATCTGAGCGTTGATGTAACAAAAAAGCAATAAAACTATATAATTTATACAAGTCTGGTTGAACTAATAATAGTCTATAGATACTAGTATGTGGGCCTGTCCGATAGCGTTATACATTGTTTTAGACCTATATTCCTACAGGCCTACTCCTTTTAAAAGGAATGCAAGTCCGGTAATATCGTAAATGTGTTAAATAATAAAATGAATATGTACGGAATAAAACGAATAGCCTGATCCATAAATCAAGATATTACAGACAAGTTTTGATGTATGAAAAAAGCAAGTCTGATTGAACTAATAATGATATATAGGTATGTAGGTCCGATAGAGTAATACATTGTTTTGGACCTATATTCCTACGGAGTTCTATATTCCCTTTACACCGGTTCAATCGGGCCTATTATGATGCCCGCGTATAACCTACACGCACCACCGTTTTCCTTGGGTAATCGGTATAAAACAACATCCCATAGGTTGTCATCTCAGAGGTTGATGAATATAGATTCCAGAGGTATAGATGGCATAATTGATTGTCAATATTTTACTATAAAGTAGAGCTATGGAAGCGTTTTATGGATGTTTTAACAATCACAAATTAATTATAACATTGACAAAGATTGAAGAGAAACATTTTACAGTTCAGTGTCCACATTGAATGTATTTTGAATATGAAATCCTAGAAGGCAGTTTAGAGAGGCACTTAGCCAATCCTCACCGAATACAGATAGCGCCATAATAAGCCTACTTAAGAACATGGAACAATGATGTTACAAAATATTGCTACTAATGTGTGGGTACGGCGTGTTTATGATTGGGAAACAAAGAAAGCAATCTCTTTGATCGGATAAGTCTGCATTTATGCAACCATTGTCGAGATCAGATCAGTTGGAACATGCACTGGCTAGGCATGACAACAGAGATCAAAGCTGTCTGTCTGTCTGTCTGTCTGTCTGTTCCGGTAGTGACATTCAAAGCATATCATTACCTTTAAGTACCTGTTGCATTTCTTGTTTGTAGACACGAAAAGGTCAAAGTCAGTTGTACTCCTGCTCTTCTCTATACAAACTAGTTGTATGTGCATGTAATGACTAACAGTAGTGTGTTTAGAGAACAAATTTTAATACTCGCTAGATTGATTTTTGCACTTAGCATTAAACGAATGTGATATGTTAGAACACGATTGTTACCAGTCAAATTATTCGCCAGTTCTCGACATCCTGAACAAGCCACAGGGTGTCTGTGCATGTTGACTTGAGTATAAAGTTATCATAATACGTGTCTATATGGTCCAGTAGTCGAGATGACAGTATATATTATGTAAAAGTCGTCGGTTTGTTTAACGACACCATTGGATCACATTGATTAATAATCAATGGCTATCGAATGTCAAACACACGGTTATGTGGACTAATGGTCTCATAAGAAACCCGGTGCAGCCACATAAGCTACTCTTACCGATAACAACAAGCAGTCTTTTATCTGCATTTTATCACAGAGAAGATAGAACACACCACGGCCTTTGATGAACCAGTCATAGATCACTGGATGGAACGGGAAATAACCCAGAGGATGATTGACGTTTGATCTCTCGAACCTTAGGCGGACGCGCGTTCCCTCATTGTTCCAATAGCATCAACTGTAGATCCATAGGCGTACGAGTTGGGGATGGGGTGGGGCTCTTGCCACCCACCCCTACCGCTATATCATATAGCATTTTCACGGGTAAACAAAATATTCTATTACATTTTTCAGTGTAAACCCTAATTATTTCTTAATTTTTTAGGGCAAGTGACTATTTTTTCACTTTTCAGGGCAAAAGCGTAAATTGTTATGGGGAATTTTCAGGGCAAATTCCAACAGACCATACCCATAAGTAGCTAGTATTTACTTATCTTAAACAAAATATTACGTTTGGATTCTAATATTTATAGCCTCATGTCCGTGCCGGTCATTCGAGTCTTTAAAATAAAAGCCCCCAAGGGCATCACATTACAATATAACAACAACAATTATATTTATAGTCAGGATTATCTATTTATAAGTATACTATAGCTACAGTGTAACTTGTTGTTCTTATCCAATATAATATGCGTCAATGACTGAGTACAATATAGCTTTATTTCTTTCCAAATCTATGAATGAGAAGGCTTTACGCGTATACATGTACTTAACATGCAGGTGTGTAAAATAATACACCTTGTTTTCTTAATATTATTATTAGTAGTTAGTTATAATTTATTTACGTGCTTCTATCCAATTAATATTCAAGCACGTCTGTCTGGATATGGTGTACAGCTGCCTTGACTTTATGACCAGGACAGAAGTTGGTATGAAAGAGGAAACCGGTTGTTGATAAGTACCAAACGATCCATTCATGCACTTTCCCACAGACAAGAGAGTATATATTATGAACTATCTCTTGGTACTTACCAAATAGGAGTATAGCGGGTTTCCTCTCTTTCTTACCAACACTAACTTGGACAGGTAGTCGAGGCAGCTGGACTTCCTCTCGTACAAACACTAACTTGTATCCTGGACAGGCAGTCTAGGCAGCTGGACTGCGTGACCATGACATACGTGCTTGAACCTAAATTGGACGTAAGCACGTACATAAGTTATAGCTAACTAACTAACTACATGTAACTACCTACCTACCTACCTAACTAACTAACTAACTAACTAACTAACTAACCTCACACTCCTTAAGAGCCCATTCCCCGCTGATGGCGTGTCGCACGGGAGTTGTCGATCTCTTAGTCTTACTGCTCCGTCCGGCCCCAATCCCAGCAGAACCACTTCCCCTCCTCTTCGACGCTGACCCAGCAGCAGCAGCTCCTGGGGGCCAGGGATGTGACTCCCCCACCCAGGAGACACGTGGCCGAGACGTTGGGTTTGTCCCTTCCCTGCTGTCAGCGTCTTTATCGTCGCGTACCTTCCCAAGCATCAGTATTATACCTCCGTGAGATTTCAAGATTCGCTAAACTGCGTGGGGCTGGGCCTGGTTGGTTGTCATTGTAACGTATATCTGATGGTAAACACCAACTGCGGGTATAGATTGCAGTCTGCTCTTTTCAGCCGGTGATGCATAAAGGCTTGCTTGGTATTTATGAATTACCTGCGAGTAATCAAGTGCCTTTGTTGATTGTCACGAATTATAGACGGGCCAATCCGATCGAAGTCGGATCCTTTATGATTGACACGAGAAACGAGCCATTCGATTACTGAAGTCGTTCAGCCTTGTCAGTTCTAGAGTTGTTTTGGATGGTAGCATTATATTATGATAGAACATGTCCGTGTTTTACTATCTCACTTCAAGACCGAAACAGACTTACGGAATTGGTGAACAGACCATATAATTTTATGACTTTTTTTAGTTAGTCCGATATCTGCAGTGTTCGAAATCATTTTATGGACATTCTGGTTGATGGCTAATTGCTATACAATGTAGTTAGTTATATTTTATTTATAACTTATTTACGTGCTTATATCCAATTAAGGTTCAAGCACGTCTGTCATGGTCACGCAGTTCAGCTGTCTCGACGACCTGTTCACTCTGGGTTGGAGTCAGTACTGGGATAAAAAAAAAATCCCATTAGTACATACCAGCCTGAAGTCCGAAGCGTTAACCACTACAATATATAAATATAGTCCATGAGCTAGACCGAAACAGAGTAACAAAGTGGTGAACAAATCAAACAGGACTTGTTGTTTCGAGATTAGCTATGATTTTGTAATAGAAATTCTTCCAAGTGGCGTATTTAGTTCGTTTCATCCATCTATTAATTATCTGTTTAATTTCAAAAAGTGTATTTTGGAAATTGATTTCGCTAATTTCACTAATATTGGTTGAGAATTTTATTCCAAGAATAATAAATAAAAAAAATTGGATTCCACTCCAGTTTTAAATTTGGTAGATAACTAATTCTACTGTTCGTTTTTGAACCAATCCAAATGATCTGGGATTTGTCAAAAATTATATTAAAACCAGAGTTTGTTCGATATCTGAAGTGTCCGAAATCATTTCATGGACATTCTGGATTGTTGGCCATTTGCTATGTTGGCAGCTACTAACGTTAAATACGGTGATCTGGTCAGCGGATTTGGTTTTTGTTGTTTTGCCGTTTTCCAACAGAACAGGACAGAACAGGGCAGGACAGTATTACAAACGATGCCACTAGTAATAACAAATTATAACATAAACTTTCTTAGCTAAGTGTCACATTGCGCTTGTTTTAATTCAATTTCAAATCAATTGTATTTTAGGGCAATAAATTTAAATTACAGATATTATATGTTGCATAAACGGCAACAATGTGTAGGCGATATTGATGCATGTGATATTCGTGTCGATTTAGTTCAAACTGCACAGTATTTTCCGGTTAAGCGCTATCAGTATCCAAGCATGAACGCTCTATAATTATAGACTTAAATTATTGAATACCTGGACACAATACTTATAAAACGTAGTGAAATTTTTCTATAACAAAAAATCGTATCACCTTGTGAACAGTATTATCCAACGAAGTGTGAACAACGTTACATGATACCTTTTCATAACTTCTCCAACTAATGCGGTTTCTTCAGCCAGTCAGTTTTATCTATTTAACGACTTTGGGAAACGCTTGAGTCGCTGTACGGTATAGAAAATAATCTTATCATACATTATCCAAACTGATGACACTGTATACAATCCCTAGATAATAAAAACAAACAAAGCGGATATAGACTGAATAAGATGACGTTTCAGCTCTATTTTAGATCTTGCTAAAGAAAGGAGGGGAGGACTTTTCCGTTTATACATGTATTATAGACGCCAGCCTGTTACACGGGCAATCGATTTGTGACAAAGACGGCGGATAAAGCAAGCCTTTCAGGGTTCACGAGTCCCTGACACGTGTTGGATCAGTTGACTGTCACACTGAACGGGTTGTTGGCTCTTGATAGCATCATAGTCATTAATATGCATCGATTGGTATTTTCCAAACTGAAGCAAACGCGACAAAACCGCGGCCCGGCAATAAAGAGATGAGGGCGCCGACTGGTTGGCTGACTGGCTGGTTGCATGGAGTCCTCTGCCACTGGCCTACAAACTAATTTCTTTACAGTGGAACTTTAGAAGAACAAATTACTGACTGACTGACCGACCGACCGATCAACGCACCGACCAACTGACAGAGAGATATACTGACTGATTGACTGGTTTACAGAATGACAGACAGACTGACTGACTGACTGACTGACTGGCTGGCTGGCTGGCTGGCTGGCCGACCGACCGACCGACCGACCGACTGGCTGGCTGGCTGGCTGGCTGGCTGGCTGGCTGGCCGACCGACCGACCGACCGACCGACCGACCGACCGACTGACTGACTGACTAGTTGACTGACTGACTGACTGACTAGTTGACTGACCAACTGACTGACTGACTGACTGACTGGCTGGCTGGCTGACTGACTGACTGACTGACTGACTGACAGGCAGGCAGGCAGGCAGGCAGGCAGGCAGGCAGGCAGACAGACAGACTTACTGACTGACCGACACTGACTCATTGACTGACTGACTGATATACTGGCTGACTGACTTACTATCTGGACGTCAGACAGACAGACAGACAGTGACACAGATAGAGACGGACAGAAAGACAGACATTAATGCAGCGAATGTACTGAACGATCTTATTTTTAACACGTTAATATAGTTGTTAGAAACAGTTCTTTATTACGAATATTCCGGATATTTTTCTAACAGCTCAGTATCCTATTAGTAACGTATTGCTTGTTTATCTGTGATTATATATTCAGGGTTGACTGCATGGAGAATAACAAACATAACCAAACCACCATTTACTGGTGTTGTTATACGTTAGTATCAGCAACATGTTTACAACAACAATGATTTAGTCAAAATCTCAGATCTTTATCGATCTGTACACGAATCGATGAGCACGTCTGGCAAACTGAGTGCGGGCGTGTGCGAGGAAAAGGAAATAAAATGTAGGATAGTAATTATGGTATGGTTGCTACTAATGAGCGGAACGTAGCTCAGGGCAAGAGCGTCCACCTGAGGTTCGAGAAAGTCCGAGCGATCGAAGGATCGATCCTCCTACTTCTAATTTTAAGAGCACTCATTAACCTATTTCCCGTTCCAACAGTTTATAAAAATTAAATATACATGTAAATGTAATAATAAATGTTAACTTTCATCAATAAATAAATGTCAGAAATAGTTTATAAATAGCACTAGTCGCGTATATAGGGTGGCAACCGTCTTAAATAATTGCAGGTGAAATAACCACTACGTTATGGCAATGTTGCAGACTTAGTGTAATAAATGTCGACGCTGTTTTGAATATTCATGGGGAGGCGAGGATATAATTATCATATACACTGTATATCTCATAATTATTATGAGATTGAACAAAGCGCACGCGAACCGTCTTTCTGTTCGCGTGAAATATTGTGCCCTGATATGAGATTGAACACAGTGCTAAGCTACCTTCCAAAAATGTCCTCACACGGATAGTCTACGGATTTTCACGTAATATGATTTGTTTGGCATCATACATGTTCGATGATTGTTAGACAGGTACATAGCCGACTTTATACAAATATATATAATTCAATGACAATAACAGTTTTTACTTTGTTGATTGCCTTTCAAACCGTCTCCATTAACAAACTTCTGTAAATATAATAAGATTATACCAAAATAAAAGTGTAATTTCTTTGTAGGCTAATGTGCCACGTAAAGTGTAACCATAGCATACTTACTGATTTTACCCTTTTATAGTTGATAATACTGTGATAGATGTATGTAAAACTACTATTTTAAGACGTATGCTACCGTGCCTGCGCAGATAATGCTATTTGTAACATGGTTTTGGCTATTAAAATGAACATTTAACTTACATCTTTTTGCCTTAAATATCAATACATGTACATTAAATGGCATAAGACGCGCACGTACGGTGGCACCCGTCTTAAAACTCAAAACTGTACATTTAAAACTAGGCATTGTGGTATTTCCAAATAAATATCAGCAAGTTCGACTAAAATATGTATGTATGTAAATAAATAACATTAACTGACCTATTAGCACATTGAAATACACAGGAGAGGTAGATGTAGAGTGATTCATGATCTGGATGCCTCGGAGCGATCATTCATCATTTCAATATTTTTCGCCGCTTGAGAAAAACGTCGTCCCGGAGACGCCCTATTGTGATGACGTCAACAATACTTTGACGTGCCATGGCGACGAGTTTCATCTCAAAGCGTATTGTTTGTATTCTCCAAGAATGGTGCCGTTGTTTCGAGTTTTAGTAAGTTGTTTATCTGTAGACCTATAATATGTATGGTCAAGGTCAAATTGTTTAACGTCCACGTTCAGAGCAAGCTGTTATAGCGGACGCATATAATATGTATAATATATTCTTCTATTTATGTGCACTTTCCCACAGACAGGCTAGCACACACCACGATATTTATTAGACCAGTCATGGTTCACTAGTTGTAACGCCAAATAACCAAACGGGTTTAGAATTTAGATGATCACTTACTATAATTAATATGCTTAAACATAATTTTTGTTATTGTTTATAAATAATAATATGGTATGTCAGGCGCGGATACGGGGGGGGGGGGGTGTCGGCGGTGCACACCCCCCTTGTCGAGTCCAAATGCCCTTTTTTTCTTTTTTTTTTGAAATTTTGTTTTTTTAGAATTACGCGTGAAAAAAAGGCGTAAACGTATCGGTTATTGCTGGGAAACGCCTTTGGTACCCGCTTTGGAAGGCTAAGCCTTCCATGGTGCCCTTTTATAATATATTTTTTTATTTGCTCTTTTTATCCAGCACCGCCCCCTCCCCCCCTTACCAAAATCCTGCATCCGCCCCTGTATGTAATAAACATAAAGCACCATATATTATACGTGTTTTTATGGTTTATGTCTTTCACTAGTGTATTTCGTGCTGGAAACCTCTTTGGCCGTCATACACACATATACG
>JAUTCZ010023345.1:0-21968 GCA_032273805.1 Melanodrymia brightae | reverse complement strand
AGAAGAGATTATTTTTTACATAGCATTAATAGATAGATTAGAGATTTAAAGTAAGGTAATGAATGGTTAGATTGTCTAAAAACGTTTGCTATCAATGATGAATTTCTGGACAGAATTGAATATAGTAGTATTTTCATGGCAACTCCAATGTGGGTCACCAGTGGAAGTTTGGGGTTTTGTGATAAGTTTCACCGGTATGAATGCGTTTAGCATAATTATGTTTGGTTATAATTAACTTTTGATATCTGCTGCATACAATGTACTTCAAACATTTTCTCAGAAACATTAATTATTTTTATTGTAATAAATTATATTTTTAATTTTTCGCTCTACTCAAAAGCATATTTGGCTATATATTCAATATGTTAATCAAGTATATTTCTACTCTCCATTTTTCATTGCATTTCTGCAATTTTGATCAAGTACAGCATCTGGTCACAAACTATGATGATATGTAATTACTGAGAGAGCTCAAAATTTAGCTTGGTGAACTTGATTACTGTCCACTATCAACAGGTGTGACCCAATGTCAAGTTTGTGGGGAAGGCGGCAAGCTGATGCATCTACTGGGAACGATCAGCGGAAATCACCAGAACATAAAGAATTGTGACATATAAAAGAATCCCGGTTTAAAGGCATAGTATAGCCGTTTGTCCTATCGAAATAACCGAAATGGCCAATAGCTCTGAAATCATATAAAAAAAAGACTGATAGTTAAGTTCTGTAGACTTCTTATTGTAAATGAATGGCCGTCATTGACATCACTGATAACTGACTGAAAAGACCGGTCCAGGACAACATTTTAGTCGTACATTTGAAGTCGACAACTTATTAAAAAAGACTATGGTATCTGAGGTTTACATGTATATTTTTGTTAAAACAAACACTTTTATTTCAATCTTTGTTGTCAAAGTATTCTTTCGAAACAAGCAATATTTGTTTTGTATTTTCATTCTGAAAACATAAGTGGAACGATAATTGATTTGAAAATATTAATTTAATCAGATTGGCTATAGATAAACAATCCTGGGTTAGCACTAACCCTGAGTTAAGTGCCTAACTATGAGTTAAATTAAACTACTGATTAAAAATTGCATTGTTCAAACGTTGGTTAGCGCTAACTATGAATTAAATATACCCTAACCAAGCTTTTAACCTGTGATTAGCCAACCCTGGGTTACGGAATTTAACCCATGGTTAGTGTTAACCTGTGGTTAAGTTAACCCAGGATTCGAACAACCGGGCCCAGAACTTGAGTGCCAGAGACCAACCATCGATCCTCTTCAGGAGACTCGTTTTTTCTGTTCCAAACAATGATCCATATTTACTGGTGGTATATCATTTTAGACCAAACATCTGTTGAGTGCCCCACCCCGCTTCTTACTCTACTGCATATTTCATTATTCATAACTACTTGTAGTTAACACTGCCTGTTACAAAAAAATCTCTGAAACTTTTATACATAATATGTGTGTGGACATGTAAACATAATAATGTAATTTACATGTATATATGTTTCTAGATATATTTTCCGGATGTCAAGTTGATCTTTTTTAGATGTAAACACCGATTGATTAGCAATCTCATCGTGAATGACAACACTTGTCTTTGTCCAAGCTGACTGAGAACAAAAGCCAATCAGTTTGACCTGTTTACAGCACGTGCAGTGAGTGCGTGCGTGTATGAGGTGAATGTCTGGCAGTGTTATTTGTCATCGAGCAGGCTACAGAACACGATGAAACTGATCAAGAAAGTGTTCGTTTTTTCATGAGTTTAATATTATTTATTACAAGTGTGAGAAGTAGAAAATAGTATTATGTTCTCGTAATTTAGTCTGGTGTTTACCCAGTGAGAGGAATGCAGATATGTCCACCCAGCATGTTACATTAAACCACATTCAATCTGATCATGAACAAAGTGAAAAGGTAGGTGGTTTGGCAACTGTTGAAGTCGTGTTTGTGCACAATTCTGGACATGCAGCAACATCAACTTTCTCATCAAACAACGTACCGCGGTACATTGAATACGTCAACAGCGACATCAACTGGAGCATTATTGTCCCTATCGTGTTAATTGGGTTAGTCTTGTTAGTGGTGGCATCATGCCTTTATTGGCATTCCAAAAGGGATCAACGGCGCATGCGTGAGATCTTGGCAAACCAGGGTACATCTGAACCATTCAATCCAAGTTTTGATTCAACTTCCAAAAACATCCGCCGCGCTACTATTGCAAGAGATTCGGGTCGTTCTATGAAATCATTGCGTTCACATGATTCAAGTATGTACGAAAGAATCAGTATCGCACCAATTGGAAGTGACAAGTCTGTGGTGTCATTCCAAGGACGAATCGCTGGATCTCTATCCCAAAAGCTTTCAACTATTGATGAAGTTGGAGCAACAAACGGAAAAGTGTCAAGAGGTGTCTGTCATAATTCAAAGGATGTTCAAGAGTTTTCTTTCAACAACACTTCATGGCTGACGTCACAGTCTGTGAAAAACACCAGCATGAAAGACAGGTTTGGATACGAAAATCCGTACTTCTCTGCCCCAGGAAAACTGATAGGAAATCAATTCATCGATGGATACAGTCCGGATAATTCTCCATTCTTTCCTAACCACAACACCCCTACTACTGAATTCGACAGGAGTTCCGATGTAAGTGTGTGTATTCCTCATGTTGAGTTGGAAGGTATGACAAACGTGTCGTCATTCACCAACAGTAACCCACCCACACCATATCCTCCACCAAAACCACATCCTTCATTTGAAGCTATTGAACTATCTTCAATAACAAACTATCCAGAGCTAAGCTTTCCTGTCAGGATAAATACATTTCAAAATTGTCACCAGAACGGGAACACACAGCCATCATCTTCGCACTCCAGTTACTCGGATAGTACCAGTGATTCGTTGAGTCTGCCGAGTAGTATTTCACGGTTCCACGCCAGCAAACTGTACAACACGCCTACCCACTTGTACCCGCTCGCAAGTACCCATAATTGTTCACCCATGCGGTATAACCTCACTCTGGCCAGTAGTATCGAGGTCTCTGAAAACTATTCCGACAACACTTCCATGTTGCCCTGTGTCGGCAGTAGCAACACTTCGACCGGTCATACAACCGCGTTGCGCTCCAACCCATTCTGGTCACTTTCAAATGACAGCAATTTCGACAACCTTGGTTTTGAATCGGACTGGCCCAGGCAAAAAGCTTCAAGTGCTCCAGCCACACGTAGAGGCAGTAGCGTGAAAGTCGATGCTGGAACCAATGCTACTACAGAATCTGACCTTGGTGCTAATCTATTCCGAAGTTGGAGTGTGACTGCTGATTTGGACATCAGCTCGCTAAGTCACTTGCACTCGCGATTAATGACGCCCATGTCGCTACACACGGACGCAGGTATGGCGATGCCACATGGGCAATCGAGAGTGAACAAATTTTCATTTCTGGATCATGGACCGTCACCTTTATTTGATATCAATCAAGTTTGTCAGTTTGGTATGCCAGCTCCAAACCGCAAAGTGAAATTCAATGTTCCTGTTCTTGACAAAAAACAATACTGGGTGTGAAATCCAACGATTTCTGTTAAATACGTTTTCTGCATTGGAAATTAGTTTGTTTCATAATCAATTCAAACGCTATCAAGTGTAATTGATGTATATATTTATGATTGTCACAAAACGTTTTCTTACTGTTGTCACTGCACTGTGTTAATAATTATGTTTGGATACATTAAGAATATAAATATTTATATATAATTTATTCAATTACCGCATTGTTCTTTTGTACCACAGAATTGTTTTTCTTGCAATGTCGATTGAGAAATGGTGGCCGTTAAATATTATTAATAAATTTTATCTACAATGAATTGTTTAAAATCATCTAATAAGCGAAATCGAGTTATATACGTTTTTCACGAGTTGTTAAATAAATGGATTCTAACGCACACGAATGTGTATACTATTTCGTATGTACCCAACAAGATAGTGCACATAAAAGGCCTATTGCTGTTTTTCGGTAAGAGTAGTCCATGTAGCGGAGACAGCTAGTTTCCTCTAAGACCAAGTGTCAAAATAACCATGCGTCTGACGTCCAATAACCCGATGGTTTATAATCGATGTGTTTCTAGTGGCGTCGTTAAACAAACTGTTTTATCTTTTATCGTTCGGCCCAACAATTAAGTTTGGCAACAAGACTACAATGTTTTCCTCAGTCTTTCCTTTGGGCAATTCCATTGTAACGGACGTATAATTTGGACAGTTAAAAAGCTCGTTCTGAAAAAAAGTAAATAGAGTTGGATAAATTTATTGATGGGATTAAGTAGCCATCATTCGGTGCTATTTACTTGGGCCATCAAAAATTGACTTGTATTCTCTCAAATTCAGGAATGATCGACACAATGGGTGTGACGGACGTACTCGCAAAACTAGTAAAAACCCAGTCGTAGCAACATATTACCTAAATCCATAGAATAGTTTAGATTTACCGAACTAATTCTTATTTATGAACACAGACTAGACATCAGTGAAACACAGTACTGCATATTCAGATTCGGAAAAAAAGTTTTTGTATATACTGTAACTGGTTAAAATTGTAACGGACGTACAAAAATTATGTGACGGACGTACATGTCTGATATGATTGGATGTGTTTTGTCTTAAAATCAATTACTATACTAGTAAACTTTATTTATTGTTGGGAAATAATTTTAGAACCATGCTTTAGACCAGAGTGATGTTTATGAGTTTTGTATGAAGGTAACATTTTACACATTTTTGTTCTTTATTCGGACAAGATTGTTATTATAATGATTCCACAACAGCAACTTGGACACTAAATTTATGCAGGGACATATAAAACAATTAAAATCTTTATATATTTGTAATCCAAAATGTCATAGAGCGTTAGAAGTACCAAACATTTCAGTTAAAATGAATTTCATAAATCAAAAGGAGGTTGACCTTTTCGTGGAGTGTGACAGAGGCATTAGATTATAGAACTTTCTCGCCGACAATAATGGAAATAGACTGACTGACCACGTGGTTTTTTAAATGACCCTAAATCTTACAGCGCTGCGGAACAATTAAAACAATGGGTGGTGGATGTTTACTCCAAGAGTCGGAATGGAACCTTTCTTACCCAATTTTTTTTAAAATTCGTAATTGGCGCAAGACAGCGCAAGCCCTGAATTAATAATGGGCGGTGTAATTGTGAAGTAATAAGTACCATGAAGCTCCAACATTTACAAAGACCAATGTAGGCCTTCTCGCTACCCGAATGTCACGAATGTGGTTTCACCGGTAAATAAGATCAATAAATTTTCGTTAAGTTTGTAGCAGTACTTTTGTGATTACAATAGTGACATTGTACATTTAAAACTATAATTACATTGTTGAAGACTAAGGGCGTTGTTTTGGGTGTTTTTTTTTGTAACAACTTTTAATTATTTTTACAAATAATTTCACTGCAAATACGCGGAATCTGGTTTGAAAGTGTTTGATTAGAAAGCATGTTTAACCAGTGCCGTCGATCTTAAATTTGTTTGCGTAAAATAATTCGTTGTGTGACATCACCTGCCCTGCATTCAATAGCGCGGGCGTTCTGCTTCTGAGACAACGTTTTGACACCGGTATTTGCATCTACACTGAATGAATGTGATGTGATAGTACACGATCGGTACCAGTCACATAGTTCCAGAACGCTCTCTACCGAAATAAAACGTTTTGACACCGATATTTGCATCTACATTAAATGAATGTGATGTGATAGTACACGATCGGTACCAGTCACATAGTTTCAGAGCGCTCGCGCTATTGAACGCAAGGCTGGTTCAGTTCACACGCCTATACGCAAAGACTCTATTTTCTAGTACACATAGGTCACTGTTATATTCCAGCATGACTGTATTTGATAAATGTGGCTAATACATGGAGCATGTCACGTCGGCTCAAACTCACGGCATATTCAGAGAACATAATTTCCAGCTACTATTTAAAGAAGCTAATTTGAGTTTTACTGTGCAATACAGTCAAGTTGCTTGCCAAAACTGTGTAATACACAGATCTGCTATTGCCATTACCCGAGTACTGAAAAATTTGTACAAAAATAAATGTACGAAAAGCGTATTTTATGATTGATGTTAGGTTGTAAGTGTTTGTAGAAACAGTAAACGCAGTTGTTGTTCCGTTCGGTTTGTATATTATTTCTCGCGGACTCCCAGCAATAACGTCTTGTTTTGAATATAAACACAGATCGCATACCGCTAACATGCTGAAAATGAATACACCGTGTAACGTAATATTCAGGATGTAGTGGAGTTACTGAGACAAAACACGTTGATTATAGAACATACAAAATTTAATAATACTAAATACGCAGTGTAACGTAATAATCTAATATAGTATATAATTATATACCGTCTCAGACAAAATACGTTGATCAGAGAGGATATGTTAAGACACCTGACGACAGAGGTGTGTTCAGAGAAGAGATATATCGTGAAATCTCGCGTGTGATTTAACTGGTACCAATCGTGTTCTATCATATCACATTCATTTAATATTTGGTACAAAAACCAGTCTAGCGAGTTCTCGCGATATATGTGTTCTCTGAACACGCCTCAGGTTACCTGGTATATCTTTACAGCTCCACCATAATTATTTGTATTAGCGCCAACCTTACGACACCGTAACAACCCAGATATATTTACAGCTTTATCATAATGTAGCAGTGTTGCTATACTGTGTTCCTACTGGCTTCAGCTACAGGGAACTTCTCTTTAGCTCATTTGGTAGAGTACTAGACTCTCACACGGAGGATCCTGGTTCGGTTCTCCTCAGTGGAGGTTGAGATGTTTGTTACAATAATATAACCAGTGGCGCCAACATTACGACATCGTAACCATCGAGACATATTTACAGCTTAGCGCCAAACGTATGACACTGTAACCACCGAGATATATTTACAGCTTTACCATAATTATTATAACCTTAGACAGCATAACAACCCGAGATATATGTATAGCTCTAACATAATATTTACTACTGGCGCCAAAATTACGACACCGTAGCCATAGAGCTATCTTTACAGTTCTGCCATATTAATTACCACTAGATGCAAAAAGTACGACCTTGTAACCACCGAGCTATCTGCAGTACTACCATATTACCACTGGTGCACACTTTAACACATCGTAACTATTAATCTATATTTACAGCTGTATACAATATTACAACAAATTTCTAATATAAACTATGACATCGTAACCACATAGCTATATTTATAGCCAGAGGCGTTTATAGCCAGATGCGGATCTAGTGGGGACCTTGGGGCCTGCCCCCACACCCTAAATTTTGGGAGTTATAATTTTATTATATATTAATTTAAATTTTTGACGTTAGTTTTGAAATTTCTCTTACTAGATGCTTCATTGCCACCACCCCCCCCCCCTCAACCCCTAAATGGATTTTCTGGATCCATCACTGATAGCTGTTTATCAAATTGACTAAACCTTTCACGCTTTTCTTTGTTCTTTCAAGTGATATTTACAAGAGACAAATACGTGTGGCTGTTGTTTAGTTGTACACGAGTTGCTTTACGTATGGAGAAAGAAAGCCTCGTTTAACATATTATTAATGAGCTGTGCAGGCCTAGAACTGTTTTCGAAACACGAGATCCGCTTACATACTGCTATTTGTGAACACCTCAAAACAAACGATCACTCTGAGCAATGTAACAGACAAATCAACAGCTTATGTATGTACTGTGCCCTTTTAGGTAGTCCTGCTGACCCAAGAGTTACCGGGTTGCTAACGCCCACATCCCATGCACCACAGCACCGAAAAAATACCTGAACCCCCCCCGCCCCCCTCATCCACCCCTAAAATCTCATGATGGATTCTTCTGGAAGAACATTTGTTTTGTTTTTCTTATACCAATTGCAATACACCGAGTCTTTTAAGGGCACAACAACACTATTCACATATCCGGCTAAAACTAATTAGTTAGTTAGTTAAATCAAATTACGGTTCAAGCACGTCTGTCCTGAGCGTACAGAAGGTGGTATTAGTATGAGAGAGGAAACACGGTACTCCTAGGGGATCTTTTATATCCGATTTCCCACAGACAGGATAGCACAAGACAAATCACGTCTTTGTTATACCGGTTGTGTACCACTGGTCGGTTTAAGTGGTAGTAAACGAACACAGTGAGTGAACGAGTGTTGCGAAGCACACTGTCTGGCTTGGAGTGGGTGTAAAAGCAATAGAATTCTGTAGGAATCTACATGTAGGTCGGAAATAACGTATAACGTGCTCGGGTCTACATACCTAGGATTCTTAGTCCGAAACAGACGTGCATAAATTACAGTTTTATTGCGCTTTTTCTTACATTAACACTAGGACTTGTAGGTAATATCTCATTTTATGAATCAGGCTATTTGTTTTATTTCGTAAACATTCATTTTATTATTTAATCCATGTTGTTATGATATTACCAGACTTGCATTCCTACCGGACTTGTGTTCCTTTTACACCGGTATTGCAATTCTAACCCAGTAGTTACCAGCTTTTATCCCGATAACCACTACACTACCGAGTCCAGTTAAAGATAATCGCGCGCTAATTTGGAACGAGAAGTGAGATCACGTGACGATGAAGTAAAGCGAGTTATACTCAATTAAGTTTTATGTTAACAGAAGAGAAAACAGTCCTTGTTTATCTAAACAATTGCATTAATGTATTATTACAAACATCAACAGAACTGTCAGGCATTATGTCACGTAGAATTGTTTGTTCACGTCATAAGAATATCTCACCAAAACACGTGAGAAAACAGTTAGAACACTTTTAATGTCACTAATAATGTCTGAAAATGCAACAGAGCGAAAAAGTCTGGTACTAATATTGGTGATTGAGGGTGTTTAAAAGAAGTTATTTTCTTTCATTTGACATAACGAGAGTGCAGGGTAGGTAAATCACAAGCCACTGTTTGGTGCATAATTTACAACTTTAGTTCTCGCTGTGCATTAGTCACAAGAAATAATTAAATGGCTATTTGTATTTTTTTAAAGTACGTTCAGTATCCGTTAATGTACTTGTCGATCCTCAGATGGCGGCATTTATGATTTAAAGCGTCATCAAAAAC
Source organism: Melanodrymia brightae (assembly GCA_032273805.1). Lineage (NCBI taxonomy): Eukaryota > Metazoa > Mollusca > Gastropoda > Neomphalida > Peltospiridae > Melanodrymia > Melanodrymia brightae. The sequence continues at coordinate 12,824 of JAUTCZ010023345.1, read as the reverse complement.
GTGTTTTGTCAAGGATATTATATGAGGAATCGAACTAGCTTGCTGAAAATCATCAGCCGTTGATTACAAAAGTATTGAACAAGTCAATAGCACATCAACACAAGCACCCTTTCATTCGTTCGCATTAGTTTTAGGTACCTTTATCCAATGAAGGTTTAGACACCCCCGCCATGGGTACGGTACGCCATCGAAGGCCGGGACACAATGCCGAGGCTGTACCCAGTGAGACAAAAAAAAAACAATCACCTGTTAAATTCGACGTTTTTATATTTTCCGCCATATTATTAACAAACATTGATATAAGCGATGTGATAGTTTTTAAGGAACATTTTTAACATATTTTATAATCTTGTATATTACGAAGAAGGCTCTTAGCGCGAAAATAAATATTAAACATCAAAATCCAATGATATGGAACAATCTGTCGCCTAATTATCTCCCCTGTCATGTTGACGCTTAATTCGTCACCTGCGTAATGATGATTGAAAGACGGTGATCAATTATAGTGCAGGTCGTGACCTCGCCATCATGAGGCATTAACTCGACACAACAACACATAAATGTGCTAATTTCTCACTCTTATAACAGTAGAGTACGATCTGATCTGACATAAAGCAAATAAGTTTAATACAGAAAGCGACGATTTGGCAGATTATGTCTGGCAGGACAATCATATCGCGTTCACTCCAGAAATGAAATTAATGTATCTTTAATAAACACTTCAAACTATTGACTACGATAATATACATAATTGTCGTATATGTCGTAGTAGATGTGCCGAATGAAAACGAAAACACGTCATGGGCATAGAAAACAAGAGATCGTTACTATTTTCAAAATTCAGTAATACAAAAGAGCATGGCAAGGTAGTGATGACTCCTCCAATGTCTCTATTGTTAATGAAATTATCTGAGTGCTCAGAAATTCATACCTAACAACTCCGCAAGATGATTGTAATGTCGCAATATTGCTTGCAAACAAACTCTGCGCATGAGACACACTGTCATCACCTTCATAAACAACTAAATCATATCGCAATGTTTAAAATTCGAGAATACCAGACAGTGCAAGTGTGACAAGCTCACTTTTTGTCATGTTTATATCGACTTAATGTGCCACTATACCCGCCTTCAACATGTCGTCGTCTTAGTGAAAGAGGCGTTTCCACAAGAGGTGGTTGCATTTGAAAAAATATATATCTCATTAAAACTTACGTTTCTCTAGAAACAAACATCGACCCTGACGCCACATCAGAGGTAATCCAATCTCGATTTCTGGCGCTCGAGTCAAGCTGCCTAGACTGCCTTCCCAATATGAGAAAGTAAACCCGCTGCTTATTAATATACAGCAAGGGATCTTTTATATGCGTTTTCCTTTATACAACGGCTTAACCCGTAGTGTAGTGAGACAGTAAGTCGTGTACACCACCTTGCAGAGCACTCACTGGCGTTGGAGCCGATGTAATAATTATAGAACATGGGTCCGAAACAGTGTATAACACACTCGATCTACATACCTAGGATGTTTAGTCCAAAGCAAACTTGCATAAAGCACATAGTTGTGTTTTACATTAACGCTATACAACTTGTAGGCAATATCTTATTTTATGGATAAGGATATTCATTTAATTCCGTACAGGTTTTTTTTTTTTTACTATTTAACCTATTTTGTTACGATAATTATTACCGGTTTACACGCCAAACTTGACGTTCCTTTTACACCGATACTTCGATTAAAAATCCTCTACACCAAGGAGTTGAAAGGTCAAGGCCAGTGCCTCATATAGCGCATTGAAAGTGAAACTATTGTATACAATCGAGCAAATATACACTGTAGTATGATTTATTATTTCTATTCAATTCCTGTGTGTCTTGTAAGCTGTGCTACAGAAAGTATAGTCCACTTAAGTAGGAATTGATCTTAGAAGTTTGCTGTAGTCTTGCTAAATTGTAAAAGACAGCCTACCAACATTAATTATTTAAGATTTGCTTGTAGAGTAAATTGCGAGTCTATGCTGTAAATAATAAAACAAGTGGGATCTAATTGAATTTGGATTTATGTTATCGTCTTATTCCGATTCGACATGTTGATGTATGGGTTAATTACAGGTGACCGACACAAACGGGAGCTGACCTTTTCGACTTGACTAATTGCTAACGAGAAAACGATGGTACTATAGTATACATTCTTTCTTTCTTCTTCATTCAAGTTTTGAACATTGACTCTTTACAGTTCTTCCAATTTTAGTGATAAACTAGGCAGTTTTTTTTTTACTATACATAATAATATTTGTTTGTTTAACGACTCCTCTGAAACTCTGATTGGATGTCAAGACACATTGCCGCTTCCACCACATAAGCTACTCCTTTTTATCACCAACAAGGGACCTTTATTTCTAATCTATCACAGATAGCACAACATATACCACAACCTTTTTATAACCACTCATGCATTACTAATTCATACTAACACGAACTTCTATACTGTGCTGGACAGGCAGTTGGGGCAACCGGACTGCGTGTTCAGGACAGACATGCTTGGACCACAATTGTATATAAGAACGTAAATAAATTCTAACGAAGGCACTAACTAACCAACCATCTAACTAACTATCTAACTAACTAACTAACTATCTAACTAACTAACTAACTAACTAACTAACTAACTAACTAACTTAACTAACTAACTAACTAACTAACTAACTAACCCGGTGGACTTCACCTGACGATCCAGTTCATTGCTGCAGCACCTGGATGTGAGGGTTTAACGAACATATGAAACAGAACGATGCTGAGCTATGTCCGGCGGTCTCGTTAAAACACGATGTTTTCGTGGTTATTTCATTAGTGTAAATCGAGATTATGTCTGTGGAATTGCTCACTTCTGAAATCATCCGAAAACCTGGCTATAACAGTTATTAAAAGCGCCGTCGTTTAACTGTGAGAATAGTTTAGCTACAAATCGTCTTTTGCATCCATTTGAAAGATGTTTGACGCTGTTTTGGGAGAGTTGAGAGGAGTGGGGTTCAGGGCGGGGTAAAACTTCTAACATCGGTGTAACACAAGTGTAATATATTGATAGAAATGTCAATAACGAAAAGTAAGTCACAGAGAACATGAAATAATATCATCAATAACAGTCTCTAAGACATAAACAGCGCCTGCCATGCTAAAGCGTGTTTATTTAGTGACACCACTGGAACACATACATTAGTAATGCATAATTTCAGAAGAAACCCACATAGGTTACTCTTACGGATTAGCAGGAAGTGATCTTTTATATCCGGTATGTGGGACAGTGCATATAAAAATCTCTTTCTGCTATAAGAATAGACTTTGTGGGTTTCTTCTCAGAACATGTGACTCTTAAGAATAACCGATGATTATTAATAAAATTAATGTGCTCAAGAGGTGTGAAACAAATCAACGTTATCTTTTATCATTAGAAAACCGTTTGCCAACCACAATTGATAAGAATCTCATTCAAACAATATATTTACTGCAGATATACGTCCGTGTGTTCAACTAATTTCGCCGCTCTGTCGTGTAGTCGTTTTATCACCGGGCCCAAGACTGGTGGGTACTGGGTTCCAATCCCGCTTGAGGCGATGATATTTCTAATCGCAGTATTAGCTTCAACCATAGTGAGCATACTTCGCAAGTACATCACTTGCACAGGTCAGTATCTCTCTACAGGCTGATAAAGTCTGTGGTATGTATTGTCCTGTCTGGCGGAGAGTGCATGTAAAAGATCCCTTGCTGTTTAGGAATAAGCAGCTGGTTTCCTCTGATATAACTTCTTTCTTGGGTAGGCAGTGCATGGATGCAGCTGGACTGCCTATCCAGGATATACATTGTATGTGTTTAACCATAATTGGATATAATCACGTAAATAATTTATAAGTAACTAACTAACCAAATTGACAGAAAACTGTAATCTGTGGCCACATCACCGAACCCTACCCCGTTATTAAGCAGCAAGAACTGTTCCACAACTTGTTATAAATGGTAATCATCTTCATTAAAATAAACAAAATAAAATTTCTTCTAAAATATTCTCAAACTGATGTGAATCGATCAAATATATTAATATTCCATGTTCTACCTGAAACTGAAAGCGTCTATATTTGTCCACGATTGTTTTCATATGGCTAATGCCGCCATACTCGAGTTAGTCAACACAGACTTGTTGAAGGTTATTGCGCATGTACAGTAAGTGTAGCCTACTATTTATCACCTTTGCCCACGCACAGTTAATAAATAGAAATATAAGTGTTTGGCGTTTCGACGTTCAGTAAATAATGGTTGGACTGCACAGGGGTGATGTTTAGATGTCAGTTGTGATAGTTGTTTATTACAATGAGTAAAGGCAACGACTTGAAATGAAAATATGTCACCAAGACTAAAGAATAACACAATTGGGTCATATTGGACGCACGTATTCTTTAAATAACACAGTTTACAATAACACATAGAGAAGACAACATTCATGAGTGGCCTTTAGATACCATTTATCTTGCAACTTGTTGTTTCAAAACATATATCAGTATACTAGTAATGAACGAAAGCTCGTTAGATACGTTTTGAAACAACGAGTAACAAGACAATCGATAGCTGACGTACACATGTGTAATATTATATTCGTTACATACCTAAAATATGTTGGGTTTTTTTAACAACAAAACGCGTTTTCAGTTACAAATAACGGCGGTTTTCAACTAAAGTATACCTGTACGTCGTATGTGATCGGATTCCATTGACCGCGGCTTGCAGTGCACATATTAACGGATCATACCCGCGAAGATTATTACGGGATAGCCAAACACAATGCTATTGTCTTTAAATTGAAAATCGATCCGATTTTTGGGCAGTGACAACATGCCATAGATATCTCGAGTGAGCCCGTACACAACGGCAGTTGTTCATCGAACTGATATCAAATGGAAATCTTACAGAAAAAGAAAGAAAATGTTTTAAGACTTTCGACATTTCTATTATAGATCAGTGATCTGTGTAATTTGTATAGAGAATAGCAAATACATTTAGTTCAGACATGGGTTATGTTAATTGCAATATTGAAGAATATAGAACGTTTTCTTGGTTTATCATGTCAGGAAACCATCTGTTTAATAGTTATTTTTTGTCAGAATGCTATATATTTATACATGTATATATGGGGGAGAGAAAGAGAGAGAGGGAGAGAGAAAGAGAGAGAGAGAGAGAGAGAGAGAGAGAAGGGGGAGGGAGAGGGAGAGAGAGGAACAAGAAGAAAAAGTAAAAGAGGAAACGAAAACAAGATTATTAAAGTTACAAGTGCGTGGCATAATTCTACAAACGATCCACTTCACTACAAACTGAATCTTGCAGCTGTTCTTGGGGTTCATGTACGCCCGCTGTGCATAAACTGTGATCAGGGAATAAGATTGCTTCCAAAAACGTATGTCAATGTGATAATATCGTGAACTTAATTTATACTCCGTCTCACACGATTAACGTTCGGTCTGGTAAGATCTCGATTATGTGTAAACATTGCTTACTCTATGTCAGTCGGAGCAGACGAGCAAGGCCTATTAAAACCCAAGATTGAGTCACAACAAGGCGGTATTTAAAGATCTATTGCCGGTTTTAATAATTTAACAACATCTACTAATGCAAACTCAAATACTACTACAGGCTATAACTTCATACATTATGTTATCGCTATCAACATTTCGCCATTTACCAATTCTAGGATAAATAACACAATTGGGTTATCACTTTAACAGTTATCAGTAGAAAACTGTATCCATGATGGATATGCGAAAGCATGTTGGCTATGTGTACATTATGCAGGAGTGGATCCACGAAATGTCTTAGGATAGGGATGAAGCACAAATGTTTCTAAAATGCCTGCTCATGAATACTTTTTTTTCGCCCATGCATTCCCACTTACGTTTTTAAAAAGTCTTTGTTAAGTAGCAAGGGATATTTTATACACTTTCCCACAGATAGGATTGTACTTACCTCTGGATTGGAGCAGGTACTTGGATCCATATGCCACGAATGGGGTTCGAACCCAGTACCTACCAGTCTTGAAACCGAAGCGTTAACCATTGCACCACGGAGACTGGCGATGACGCGTTCGCGAAAGATCATTATATCTGGTCCCTGTCGTCCTATTAGCGAACTACAGACTTTAAATAATCCACATACAAATAGTGTCATCGGTATTAAGACCTCGTTATTTCCAATACACACACACTCCGAGAAATGAGTGATGCTGGGCCCGGCGTAACGTTGTCCTAACGATTGCGCTGCCACAGAACTTGTGTGTATCGCTAACAGTTATTACAACGAGATTTTGCGGCCAAGATACTAAATTGACCATTGTAACCGCTTCATTGTCCTCAAATATTGTCATTTACGCAATCGTAGTGTAATGTGATGCCTAATACTGTCGCAAGTGACGTCATAACCTCTCCATTAAACCGGCCCCAAGAGTATAAGTGTGTGAATCAATCAGAGAAAGAAAGTACTCAGAGACAACTCGGCAGAATCGCCCCGTTAGTGTTTCGGCCTTGGGGCTATCTTCTGGCCATTAGTGAAAACGGCCAGAACAAACATCCAATTCATTTCAGATGCCATACACATTGATGGGTCATTCAGATAGACGGAGTAGGGGCGGGGGGAGTTTGTGGCATTCCGCTAACAATGCAAATTAGTAAGACTAGGCAACTCCGGACGCTGATTATCCAGTCAGAAGTGGCAGTGTAGATAATACTATCATTGCGCACGACACTCATTTGGTAAGATTAAAGAACCAATACATAGTAAATACCAATAGTGGTGGTGTTTTTTTTTATACTTTACGCCAAATAGAAGAATGTGTGTGGTTCCGATTACATACACCAGAACAAAGAGGGTAGGTAGGCTGAAATCTTTGTTTTTTAGAAGCAATTTTTTATGGTAGGTAGGCATCGTATAATACATTTTTACATGTATCGCTACACTTCGTTGATTCTCGTAGAAAACGTTGGACATATTTTATAACAAAAGTCGTAAATTAAAAGCATAATATCACAGTTTTCAGCATTCGCTATAGTATCAACTTTGCGCATTCACTTGGCGTACTTGGTTATAACACCGCCTACCATCGTTTTGTCGAAATATTACTGAAGCAATTCATCATGAATATTTTGGTTTACAATCTTTGAAATAACTTTGTGGGCGTTTATAAATGATTAGTATCCCTAAGCACCTAAAATGTGTCGAAACGTTAAAGAAGTTCAAATGCGACGAAATCAGGTGAAAAGAAATGTGAAAATCCGATATAATGACTTGTGACTTGATAGTAATAGTGTGTCTATGATCAAATTACGGTGGCAGAAAAGTGTATGCCAATAATGTTTTACTGCTTCAACTATGTTTATCTGGGATTTCAATTTTAGCCCCCGTTTTTATAGCTTCCATTTCGTCTCATTTCGCTTCTTTTCTTGGTCTAGGAATACTAAAATAACTATACCTGGATTAGTGTTCTGAATTGAACTAAACCAGCCATCATGGTTCAAACTAAATTACTTATATAGTTCATCTTAACTATTTATAGCCAATGTTTTCAGTTTGAAGAGATGCTACAAAACGTGTGCGCCAAGTTAACAATGCGAACATTATCAAAATAGAAAAACGGTATCCCAGTACGATGGAGTCCAGATGTGGTTTTTTTAATCAAAGCAGTGACGGTATATACCCACAACTGTTGACGCCATGTTCTGTCATGTGATTGGCATCCGTCTTAAACTGGAACCAGTGGCTTTAACACACATTTCTACATCATCTTTTGATGCTTTTTTTTATTTTTTAATCTTCTCGTTGCCCATATCAAGTAGCAGATCTACACTCTAGTGCATGTAATTTAGCCTAGATCACGGAAAATTGACACAATCTGGTATTTAATATAATAGGTAAATGTTATATAGCTATGTATAATTGACTCTAGATTATTTTCAGTCATTAAATGTATATTTATCTCACGTTCCGATTTTAACTTTGAATTGCCGGAGTTTCCTGTGAATGTCTTTTGTGGGTGCACGGGCGCAAAGTTCGGCGTTTTCTACGAGAATCAACGAAGGTTAGCGATACATGAACAAAAAGCATACGATGCCTATCTACCTTAAAAATTTTCCTCGGAGAAAAAAGGAAAAGATTTCAGCCTAACTACCCTAATTTGTTTTGGCTTACGTAATTTGAGCTATACATATTCAAATAATTTGGCCTAAGTCGTGTATAATGGTCGTGTTTTGAATCAATGTATTTATACAGGGACATAGCGTGGCCTGGACCTGGAGTGGGGATCGAATTTGGGCCTAGCGGACCCTGGGGGTTCTATGAACCTAGCAGATCCCTTTGTTCTACATGTTCTCCTTATAGACCAATATTGCACGATATTATTTTTTATTTATCTGAAGCGTACGCTTTGCCGCAACTGGGGAGGGGTGGTTAGTCATCCGACCCCCCCCCCCCCTCCGTACAATGTACGCCCATACTCTACGTTATAGGTATATGCTATGCCTACATGATCTGTTTTTAATTCTGGACGAGAAACGTGTTATTTTATTACGTGGCCTATATGTAACCGTCAAATACAAAACCATAAACACCATGTCCCACGCCATGCACTCACCTTCAATAGCTTCCTGGATCCGCTCCTCAAATGAATAAACCAGTACTCTAATCATTATCCTTTAACACTGATGGACTCACCTCTGATAAATCCAATAAAATGTATTCGCCTATTTTCTGCTATTGTTTTACAAATGAATATAGCTTGGCGTATGCAATGTACTTTGTTCCTGGCATGACATGACAGTCGGCGTAAGCCAGAAATCCAAACAAAGTTATACCTCATGCATAATTTGGCAAAGAACAGATTTGCCGAGTAGCTAACACCAGTAATAAAAAGTCAGTCCGCTGAGAGCAACCTGGTTTACGAAGCTGATTGCGTGATGAAGTCAACGTTTGGGGCAAAGGAAAAATATACACACAAGGTATGATTAACTGGATAACAATATCACTTGACTATTATCCATATGTACCGTCAGTTTAAACTAAAAATGTTTATATTTAGCGCCAATCTAAACAAAGCGTTTGGATTGAGTCAGTGAAACTACTCTGACAAAAAATTAATGATGACTTCAGGACAAACTGAGTCTTAGACTGCGCAATGAAATGTAAACCGTTCCCGGCAAATTCAATCAAGACGTCTTGAGAAGTCGGAGACGATTGGTGACGTTTGGAATTGGTTTCGCGATGTTCGTCGCGTGGTTTACGACTAGACCATGTATTGATTTCGTTTTAAATATTTTGTAATATCAAGTCATAAAAACGAGTTTAAAAAAATGTCTTAGACAAAAAACAAAGTTATGTTATGCAAATATTTTGTAATATCAAGTCATAAAAACGAGTTATGCATGTCTAAAAGTAATCGTTCATAATACGTTTTAAATGGTCCGTTAGCCAGATACATGTTACAAATAGCAACAGATTCGCACATACTGTGGTATCACTGGCCTCCGTGGTGTAGTGGTTAACGCTTCGGGCTTCAGGCTGGTAGGTACTGGGTTCGAATTCCATTCGTGGCATATGGGATTTTTAATCCTAATACCGACTACAGCAGAGAATGAGTGCTCCGCAAGGCTACATGGGTCGGTGTACTTCCACTTACACCGACCAGTGTTCACAACTGGTTCAACAAAGGCAGTGGTATGTACAGTCCTGTCTGTGGGAAAGTGCATAGGCCTATATAAAAGATCCCTTGCTACTTATCACTTCGGAGTATTGGGTTTCCTCTGTCATACTAACACTAACTTCTGGCCTGCACAGGCAGTCGAGGTAGCTGGACTGCGTGACCATGACAGACGTGCTTGTACCTTAATTGGATATAAGCACATAAATAAGTTATAACTAACTGTGGCATCCGTCTTCAAACTCGGGAGTGTGCCTTTAACCTGCTACCACCATCTCAGTTTAATTAACAAGCTCCGCTTTCTTTCTACCATCCTTCCTTTCTTCTTTATTTTTTTTCTCCCCATTTCTCATATTATTTTCTCATTTTTCGTTTCTTTATGTCATTTTACCTTTCTTCCAGTATTATTAAATACTAAAAATTGGAAGAAAAATGAAACATTTTGTTTTTTAAAACAATATTTTGTATTTACAATAAGAGATGGCACAACTGGTGTTACTGTAATTAGCCTATAGCCAGAACACAGTTTTCAATAAGTTTATTCCTCTTTTTGTTTTGTGCGTTATATGAATAAAGATTATAAATAAAGTTATGCATACATAATTGCAAAACTTATAGTACTTAATAACCAAAAAAAAAAGAAGAAAAAAGTAGCGATTGCAAGCAATGTTTATCAAATTATTCTTCGCCAAATACTGGAAGCAACTAGTAGTAGCGTAGTAGTGTAGTAGTGCGTGTTCACAGTCATGTCAGCGTGTTATAATAATAAGCTGACCTCAAACTGTACGATTTGATTCTAATATCGCACGATGTAGGATACTGTATTTTAAAAGATATCCTAGGGAATAGCACGATACATGTACATGTACTAGCAAACCGATCATAAACGATACCAATCACATCACGTCATATATTTTCGGCTCGTAGAGTATGGACAAGTTCATACAATCTTAATAATCGTTTCATATCGTAACGCATGTCGTCGCAGAGTGTGAGGACAACTTTAGCATGGCAGATGAGGATGGTTGGATCTTGTGGGGTTGTAAAACGACGAACTTTTGTATGTATGTATGTTTGTATGTATGTATGTATGTAAGTGCTTACTATTAATGTCCTGTATTGTAGTTACCGATATGGTTGTAATAATTACCATCTTGCTGTAATCTTGTTTCTAATTTAAATGTGTATTATTTGTTCTTATGTGCCGTAGCGCATAAGGAAAAAATAAATGAATTGCATTGAATTGAATTGTAACCAAACTGTCTTGAATATGGATGATTATTTCCCAATTATCGAGCTCATATGCTAAGCAAGTGCTTTTTCAGATCGGTGAAAAAGTAAATTAAAACGTTAGTCTTATGTGTTTTTAGCCTACATAATTATAAGCAATCATTATAATATATTATACAAACTTTAATGGTGTAGAACTTTAGGACTGTGGTATAAATTGTATTTAATTAACTGTTTAATAATGGTTTGTTTCGTTCATATGATCCTATTTTTTACCATGTGCGTGCATGTAGTAAACAATAGATTAATTTAGCAACATCTAACTGTAACAATTTGCCTATATGAAGATTGTGTCGATGTTCCGATGTCCCGAATGCTTGTAACGTAAATTAAGTATTGATTGCTTGCTTCAGTGGGCAGATGTTCTCGTTACTTCCAATTAGATCGAACGCATGCATCCGAAAACAATAAACCCTAAAAGACGTTCAGTGTGAATTATCTATTAAAGGGAAATGAAGATACGTATTATGTTAACTTTTTATGGCTATCGGTATGGATTGCACAGTGTTTTAGTGCTCTGTACTCCAGGCAGCTTTGTAAGTTGTTTGTAATACAGGCAATACGTACATATACTGAACAGCAAAATAAAGTCTCCACCCAAACAGTTCACATTAAAGTATCGTACATAAACGGCAAAACCATTAATAGCCAATGCGTATCTTTGCACGAGGCAGAATAGCAAGAAAGTATTTATTTTTTGACGAATGGACAAGGAGTGGACTTAATATGGTGTTTAAAACATATTTTTCGATGGTTGAGGGGTGCATTGTCGCAGTGAGGTGGGTTCTTCTACTTATAAACATTGTCATATAAGTACTTTGAAAACCAGCTTGAAAGCTGACAAAGTAAAAATAGCAATCACAGACTAGATCTTGCGTTTGTGTAAAAGTTTGTTGTCGCGACGGTTCTGCATTTCATTCTTTTCTTTGATCTCGCTGGAAACTGATCACGGAGAAAAGCACTGTTCAATTTGGCTAATGCGCATCGATCTTAGGACCAGTCTAATATTCTTTGTCCCAGTCTAATAATTAAAGAATGTTTCTATACGTCCTGGTTTCTTATGGAGACTTCCTTATTAGGAGTCGAGGTCACCATAGAACATACTGAAACGTAATACATCAGACCATATAGCGATCTGTCGTGCCCAACCTTTCTCATTAATTCAGTATTACACTTAATTAATCAGACATCGATGCATGCGCGCAAATGTGGGGCAGAGAATCGCGTCGTCTGTAATCGTTTTTAACTCCGTTTGTCATATATCATGATTCTACAGTTGACCGAATTTCCACTAATTACCAATCGATGTCGGGGGAAATTATTTAAGTCACTCAGTATGGTTTTTAAAGGATTTTTAAGTAGGGTCTACCCAATAGAACAATTTGTACAAATTATCTTTTTTTCAAATTAAATTATTAAAGAGATGTGGTCACAGGTTTTATTTTATTCTCTTCTACCCCTCTTAACACTAGACAATTCACAAACAATTTCCTTTGGCTACATTCGTAATATAATAGATAATACGTAATCTATTAGGTACAAACATAATTCGTAATATTGCGCTTTATTACCCCAGAGGGCAAGCATAACCGGGGAAATATAAATCATATTTTCTCAGTGAGAAATATCACAACATAATTTGATTGGGTTGTTAAAACCATTCCAGCCACTGACGGGAACGTTATTAAAATATGACTTCAGAAATTTTGAGCATGACGTCACACATAATGTTCGTCTTCTTCATTTTCAGCGTTATACCGACGTGAAATTTGTTTTGAAAAGAGTTTAACAATGAAATGTCTGGAGTATAAAAT
>JAUTCZ010023234.1:0-13045 GCA_032273805.1 Melanodrymia brightae | reverse complement strand
TAGTGCCCACGATAGGCGTCCGCTATAACAGCTTGATATGAACGTGGACGTTAAACAATTTGACCTGACCAGTAACAATTAAAGCATTTAGACCTGCGAAAATTTATCTAATCATTTGTAAGTTTTTAAAAAAATCTTCTAATGGAGGGTGGGGGTAAACCCCCTCCAAACCTCCCCTTCAATTTTCCCTATGGGAATGTTTGTGGCCTTTGGCCACATTGCCATATTTCCTTGTGCTGCTTCTCCAATGAAAATTTCCCTTAGGAATTCCCTTGATGCCTGGCAATACAGGAAAACTGACACCTGTTGAATAAAATCAGTATGACCGACATGTTTATATAACAATCTGTGTAGAAAGTGTTTACTTACAATGCAGGAAGTCGCGACTTCTGTTCGGTCTCTGTAGTAATAGTGTCACGTCTCTCCATCCCTAACAGATTGCATATTGCTTCGTAATCATACTGCTCCGAATAGCGCGAACGAACCTTCTTCTTAACAAACTTGTCCCAGTAACTCTCTGGAAACGATTGTGTGCTCAGCACCATTTTGTCCCAATGAGCTTTGAGGTCATCATCTCCTGGCTGTTCTGCGATATACAGACCTTCAAACTCAAGTTTGCGCGCGATCTCCTTCTCGCGTTTGAAGATCACTAAAGGCACTTTGAGGCAGTAATAGCCAACCAGCATTGAGAGAGAAATTAGTGTATGTGTTATTGCCAAGCAACGCATCACAATTTCCAGGTACGCTAGGTCACCTTCGATTCTCACCACCTCATCAATTTCAGCTTCTTCATCATCAGTCGCATTAACAGCTTCGTCCATCTCAAGGTCTATGTCTGGCATTACCTTGGAAACCTGTAGTGTGCATAGCAACAATATGACATATAACTTTGTGACACTTTGGTATATATATATGCTTCATTTATTACTTAATCTCAGTTCTATTTTTCCTAATATTTATTATTTTTAAATGGAAAAGAGATTATAAAAAAATCATTTATTTTCTAAGCAGTCACATTTAAGATCCATCCATTAAAAAATCAATAAAAACAAATGCATTAATTAATATTTTGACAAAAGTCGTGTAATCCTTAACTTGTAATAGGATCAGTATTTATATAATTTCTTTATTAAAGTCATGAGTTGAAAAGTATGGAATTTTTACTTTAATCTTGATATTAACTATCTGTCGGTACGATAATGAAGATGTGAAATTACACTTGCCCTGTAGAAGAGGAGAATGAAGTTGATTGCAAATGCCAATGCGAGAGCCAAGTACTTGAAATTATAGAAGTTTCTTGCAAATAAACTCTGAAAAAAGAAAACATATCTATAATATTACATTGATAAGTTTGTTTGCTTAATGACACCCCTGCAACATAAGCTCCACATTGTTTCAAGCTGAACCACAGTTTGTACACGAGAGCGTAAATACATACCAGGACGTATTTGCCGTAATCGAAGGCCTGAACCTCCTGCTCCTCCTCCTCCTCGATTGGCTGCAGAGGTTCTCCCGTGAGTGGATCGACCATGGAAACAGTGCTGTAATGTAAAATAACAACACTAGTTAACAAGTAAAAGATAACAGAGGGAAATAATGTAAATAATGCTCCAACATGTACCTGGGTCTATAAAAGAAGATTCTGTAATAATATGTAAAGAACATATAACCTATGAAATGAGTCACTTTTGCATTGTAATATCAGCGATACATGCTCATGAATAAACCATAGAAAAGACGTCTATATATATTTTGTAATTCGTAATTGTAATTATTCACTACCTTTGATATATTTCGTATTAAAATATGATAGTTCTGGGCTATGAGAAAAGGGTGTTTTTGCATGCTAACTGTATAAACTATTCTAACCTGATTAGGTCTGGAGAAGGTGTACAAGGTGCCGCTTGCATGCTAACTTTAGGTACTTCAACTTTGTAAACAGTTTCCTCCTGAACAGTCTAAAATAGAAATTAAATCAAATAGTGATAGACATATGTGTACCACAGACAAGAAAAATAATGTATGGACTTGAATTTGATAGTATAATTTTTAAAAAATTAAATAAAACCACAACTGATCTGCACTTCTTATGTAATATTTTGCCATTTGGTTTGACATATATGTTAACATCATAACCACATGTTTAAAACGGTGGCTATTTTCTGGTATATTCAAAGCCCAACAAATGTCTTCATGCCAAAGATACAATAAACTAAACTCATTTGTGTCAATATAAGGCAGAAAACAAAGCTGTCTAAACTTGCAAATCTTTAGAGGGGTCAAATTATATTAATCGATGTGTATTTAATATAAATTCTCAGTTTTGAAGTTTAATAATCCTAGATCCTAGTACAACCATGCGGATATTGTTGGGTTCCACAGTAAATACCTCTGTAGTTTGTTGTGGAGCATGGCCAATGATACCATTCAGAGTTGTTTCCCCTGCAACACCATTAGGTGTAAATGTATCTTTGGTAGAGTTTCCTGGTGGAGCAGTAGATAATGGCGGTACAGGCTTTTCCCCATTCATCAGGTTTCTGTGAACAATAGCAATCAATTTAAAATATTACTTTATACATTTGGCTTAAAATACGTAAACACTGTATAAGCACATAAGTGTTGTTTGCAAAACAAATTTACACATATTTAATATCACTGGCTATTTATGCATGTGAACAAAATGTGATTTGCCAATATTGATAACCAAAACTTTTGCGAAGTATTCGATACTGATATTAAAAATCATATTTGATAAGTAGCAAGGGATCTTTTATATGTACTTTCCCACAGACAGGACAATACATACCACAGCCTTTGTTAAACCAGTTGTGGACACTGGCCTGGCTAAGTGGAAGTACACTTACTCATTGAGCCTTGCAGAGCACTCGCTCTGGTTTGGAGCCGGTACTGGGATTAAAACTCCCGTATGCCACAAATGGGATTATTAAGCCCTATGCGTTAACCATTGCCTTAAAGAGGCCGGTGGTCAAATAATTAAGACTCAGTATGCCAACACTTACTGATTGGTATCAATAGTAGAGTCGCCTGGTATGGGTTGCTTGAGATCTCGCTTGTCATCAGGCGGGGGGTACCCACTACTAATGGGACCAGCCAGAGCTAGCGGACCAACAGGCAATGGTATGGGCTCCTCGGGTTTCTTCTCCTCCGTCTCTTTATCTCCCATCATCATGTTAATGAGGAACTTCATCAGTGTCCTATCAAAAAATACAATACAAATTAGTGTATACCTTAGAGTATTGCACCTAAAATATGTAAAATAAATATTACATCGAAACAATTGTTTAACATAATTCTAATGCAGATAAATGCTGCTATATAGGTAAGGATCAGACAACTCACAATATTGGTTGGGTTTGTTTGCTACATTGATACATAAATAGATTGAGATTTAAGTATGGAAAATTAATTAAAGGGTCTATTCATCTGTATTCAGGCAAGCATGCTGTAATTATAAGTGGATTGACATAGCAAACTTCTTTACTTGACACATTCAAGCCCTTTTGGCCCTCACATTTTCAGAAAATTCCATTGTGTACTTTTGCAGTATTTAAATGTACTTTCAATTTAAACATACTTTACGGGTAAAACATACAAGACAGCACCTACCAGATGATATGGAAGATAAGGGTGAGCAGAAGGAAGACCATTTTAAAGGAGAGCTTGATGGATGCCAGGGACAGCTGCCAGTACGTCATGCCTTTCATTGTCTTGTAGGTCTTCTTCAGGTTCGACCACGTCAAGAAGGAGAGCAAGGCAGACAAGCTCTCCTTGAAGAATCGGTACGTCAAGGTAATCGGCTCTAGCATCCTGCAATACAAACATATCATATAGTAATCGGCTCTAGCATCCTGCAATACAAACATATCATATAGTAATCGGCTCTAGCATCCTGCAATACAAACATTTCATATAGTAATCGGCTCTAGCATCCTGCAATATAAACATATCATATAGTAATCGGCTCTAGCATCCTGCAATACAAACATATAATATCATATACTGTAAAAACGGTAATATTCGCAGCTGTAAATTTTCACGATTTGGAAAACAAACCAATAAACTCATGATATGATTTTTCGAACTGCAAAAGAGAAATTGTTGTATTTTCAATGTATATCTTTACTAGAAATTATTTGTGATTGTAATTTTCGTGGTTAAGTTACCCTCCACTAGTTCAAAATTCACCCCCTCCCTCAAATTCTCTCCTAATATAATATGGTAGGATAAATGATAATGTATTTGACCATATGGGTAATATAAGTAATGAGTCAGTTGTGTGTTGTGTGTGTGTGTGACAAGCTAACTTACCCTCCATCACCACTGATGCCAGCACCACTTCTCATGGCTGCAATCCTCTGTTCTTCAGCACTAATACTTGTTGCATGTTGCATCTGAAATATCAGTAATACTGGCATCTTCTATGATCCATTTAACACAAAACATAATATGCCATTGGCATAGGCAGGTGGAGGAGGGTAGGGTGGGGGATGGTTCAGACATAACAACCCATTATCCCCCACTGGACCAAATGGTCATTTTTACATGTGCATAATTAGGCTATAACCATAAGGGGGATGAGTAGACAATAGGGTCCACTAGGTTCATATTAAAACCCCACCCCAACCATATTTAAACACAATGCTATTTGATAAAGGATACAATATATAACGCATTTTGGTTGATCAGATTTGTTTTTTGCTTATGATACATAAGATGAACTGTTTGAAAACGTTACTTTTAACTCAAATTAACAAAATCAATTAATGTGCGATTGTTGATACAACAATTGCAAATTAAACAGATGGCTTTATTTTAAATATAGCCATACCTCAAATATGGTGTCCTCACAGAAGTTGACAAAGCTTTCCAGTTTCTCCTTGTCTCCACCTTCATTGACAACACTGTGCAAGAATGATCTCTTCGATTCCTGCAATAATCACAATATGATCATATCCAGCTATTAACAGTCAACGCCTCTGGACGGCTCTTTATCAGCTGAATTTTTATCAAATTGTGCTGGTGCTTAATTTAAGGAAAAGGAATCCCCATATTCATGCACAGGTTAAAGAATATAAATTACCATATCATATGATTACAATATTTGTGTATGTTACTTCACCACCAATGAAAAAGATTAAGAAAGAAAAAGTTGATTTGTTTAACGACACCATGGTGCACATTGATTAATTAATAATCTGTGGATATTGGATATCAAACACATGATTTTATTTTATTACGTAAATATGATTACTTAGTCAAGACTGCTGGGTTACCTTAATCTGTGGCTTCAACCACTGGTCAATGTGTGACTGTTTGATTTCAAAGTAGACTCTTTCTATTCTGTTAGCACTTCCCATGATCTCAATTCTACCCAGGTATGGCTGGAAGTATGTCAACACACTAGCTGCCTTCTCCAGCAGTCGCTCCAGTCTGCAAATAATTTAAATTGTCAGATATTGTCTAAACACAAGAGGTTGTATATTCCAAGTCTTAATTTCATTTTGTTTTTTTTATAATTACCGGGTATGCAAAAATTCTTGTAAAAAAATTATTATGGTAAATAACAAATATTCTATAGATCTTTTTCCTTTTAAAACTAACAAGCATTTTCTTTTCTTTAAAAATTTCCCACTTGATCATGAAAACAAAATATTGTAGATAAATGTACATCTTATATAGAATTTTGTTTCAAAGATTTATCCAACATAATATTAATAAAACGATTACCCATCGTGTTCATTATTTTAAGTTTTCTGGACAATTCTAAAATTTGGTAATTAAGAAAAGACATCCAAATATGTAAGTAAACCTTGGTTCATTGGGCATGTGTTCCGACAGGTTGGTGAGCAGGACTGCCATGGTGAAACCGATGTCTTTAGCTGGGTTGTGGAAGCGATCCGTGAATTCATGGAAATCCACTTTGCCATCATGATTTGCATCCACACACATCATGATGTACTCAATTTCCTCTCTGACAACACAACACATAGTTATAATTAACCTCCTATCTCTGATTTGAATTAACTTGTTTTATCACTTTACATAGAGTATATATAAAAATATGTACTGTAAAATGCGTAATTATCACGGCTGTAAATTTTTGTGATTTCCAAACCGGGTTAACCAGCATTATGTATTTTTTGCGATGCCAATCAAAAACATCTTACCATTGGTGCCTTGTTAATGATCACTGCATGTAAGTATTCACATGATTGTAAACTTAACATTTAAATTACAATTGCAAAAAAAATAAAATTACATACTGGCGAATAATACCCCTTTTACATTATCGTTGAGTTCACTCTCGAACTATTTGATTCCATAAATAAAAACCTTAACTCAAAATTACATGCTTGACTACATGCATGGATTTAGTGTCGGTTAAGTTTTAAAAGTAAACAAGTAACTTAGTTTGTGTTGTATTTAATTAATGTGAAATGACAAATACATTTAGCTGGGATATATCAAATGTATTTTTTCCGGTGAAATTTATAAAAGGGTGTGAACTTAAAATACTGGGTAAGCACGTATTTAAGCTCACCTCTGTTTTTAGTTTATTTGCTTAAAAATTATGAAAGAACACATAGTTTAGCCCATCAATTAAAATTAAGAAATGAAATTAAGTAACTGAAACATGTGGAATCAAGCATTAGACTACTTTCAAAGCTTTAGACTTTTGAAACAAAGATAACTTGATATATTTGAATTGAAATAAAATGTCAGTGATATGAAATCAATCAGAATATGCATGAATGAAATAAGGGTAGATAGACAAACTGATTATTAAGAATTCACACAAAAACATGACAGTGGAACAAAACTTAACTGAAATAGAATCATTTAGAAAGGAAATAAACAGCCACTCAATAAAACAAAATATGTAAACGGTTATCTCGAATATATTGCAAGACAGTAATTTTAATGATATTACGGGGTTGAACATTATATTTTAAATGTAATTGGCCAATGGAAAGTAACATAAACATACTTCTCCCAATTTCTACAGACTAATAATTAAAACAGTATTCTCGATAATTCTGTATTTTTTTATTTATTAAGTTTAAAGTTGGACTTGTGAAAACAGTAAAAACAAACATCTCACATTTGTGTTGACAACAAGGTAAATAATTTTGTGGAAAGGGTTTTTCATACGCTATACTTGCTCCTGGACAGATTGGGTTACGAATATTAAATTTTGCCCGACTGTAAAGTGTTACCATAGGCCTATATGAAATTTGAGCAATGTATTCCTCTACCCCAGATGGTTATTTTGACAAGATTAAAGTCGAAAAATATTATGTAAAACAGGTTATTTAAATACATTTTAAATTAGTCCAATTGCACAATTTAAAAACAAATGCAAATTTATGATGTAGATTTTTTTAATGTGAAGGTTATAAGGCAGATGTATTGCAGCCAGTTAAATTAATTAATATTTCTTTTCTGAAGATTCTCAACAATGGTTAAAGGGTGCATCATCGGAAAAGAAAACATTTTTAAAACTAAAACATAATTATTTAATAATGAGGTAAAAATAGGTTTTGCTTTCTATAAGTTTTGTGCCTGAGCTTTTCCCAAATGTTATTGTGTTCGATTTTAAATACAAATTCATAAAACATTAATTATTTAAATTTTGCTGATTTCGTTCTAACCTGACTGTAATATATTTAAGTGCAAAAGGGGAGAGTTTGTGAAAGAACGATGCATGAATCAAGCGGAAAACTGCAGACCACTCAATGGCAACACGGGCCTCATGCAGTCGACTTACTCCGAGTAGAACTTTTGGGCTTCCAAAGCCCGACGGAACTCTTTATGTGATATCCAGCCATCTTTATTTGTATCAAATTCCTACAGTAAAATAGCAATATA
Organism: Melanodrymia brightae; assembly: GCA_032273805.1. Classification (NCBI taxonomy): domain Eukaryota; kingdom Metazoa; phylum Mollusca; class Gastropoda; order Neomphalida; family Peltospiridae; genus Melanodrymia; species Melanodrymia brightae. The sequence continues at coordinate 5,155 of JAUTCZ010023234.1, read as the reverse complement.
GTAAGATACAAGTGAGAGAAAGATATGCGTTTAATGGCTAACAGTGTTACAAACCTGGAATACGCTTTTTGACTGTCCATTGCTTTTCGAAATTCCTTAGATGAAATGTACCCATCTTTGTTGGTATCAAACTCCTTTTGTTTGCATTAATATAAGAAGTTCAGATAAAGATTAAGACATCAGATTTCGAAAGATAGTCAACAAAAAACATACCAAAATATATAAATTTATCATTAATTGACACTAAGAGAAAATATCAGTATTATTTCGTTTCTATTCCATTCTATGTTTTTTACACATAACAATAAATATTCAGAAAATGGCAAAACAATTTATTCAAACTAATACCTGAATCTGACCATAGCTAAAACAATCAGTATAATCCGTAAACATAATGATAAAAGGACCTTCTAGAAGTATTGAAAAAATTAAACTTGTAAACAGCATATAATGAGTGAATGTTCTGCATTTAATCAAATCCACATAGTAGAGAAAACAAATTGTCAATTTATTTGATGACGTTTTTTGTAGAAGTGCTTTGTTATGTCTGAGAGTGTCTCTAGAACTTGTAATCAGTCATATATATGTGACTGTTTGATTTCCATGTACTCTTTCAATTCTGTTGTTACTCCCCATACATTCATAACTGTTATACTTATAAAATAGAAAGATGAACATAGTACAGAATATCCTTCCTTTAAAAAACAGTATCTACAACAAAACATTTACCAAGAAAGCTTCAGATGTTGTCATGTCCTTCATTTTAAGGAAGATGTCAAAGAACTTCAAAATCATCTACAACAAATACAACAAAACATCTAAGTATTCTAAATACCATGAAACTCCGCCATTAAGATCACTTGTAGGACTTAATAAAATTGGTCTTAATAGTGGGATGGTCCTATTACTATGTCACTATTTAACAATGAGTACATAATTATTCTGGTCTTTAAATAGTGGTCTTTATAGCAGGGTTGTTATAGAACCGGGCTGGTTTTAGGTGGGGTTTCACTGGAATATTTAACCCATAAATTAATTCTTTAATTTTGATTTAATTTCATTTTCCCATTAGTAATACAAGTGATCTTTTGGGATAAAAATACATTTACAAACATAGTATGTTTTTACTTTCTAAACATTGTATAAACCAGATAATTTATACCAGTGTGACAATAATGAATGTATTCAGCAGACAAACCTCAACATTACTGGCTGATTCTACCAATGTGTCCACCATCTGTTTTCCAATTGGTCCATTCATCACATTACCTTAAGAACATACAATTCAAAATATACATCTTAATATAAATACATCTAACTTGAAACTACTCAGCATATAGGTAATACTGAATAGTGCAGTCATAATACTATGTATGCATATCCATAACCAAATCTTCGGATAAAATAGACAAATCAGAAGTTAAAATAGACAATTTCATTTAATAGGTACAGGTGACAAAATTATAAGCTGATGTAAGTCTGAGTAATAGAGATGAAAACCAAGGATTATTGTTAAAATTTTTAAAAAGCAATAAGCTACCATTTATCTTTTTCAATATAAAACAATAATTTAATACAACCATGATGCTATCCCAATAACCTTTGATTCGAATAAAATTCAAAGGCTAAATGATAATGTTTTGAAAGTTGATAGGAGATCGATTCCATGAAAAGTGAACAGATTTTGCGATGACCTCACCTTCCAACATGGACAGCAGCATGATCATCATGTCTTTCTGCAGCTTCATGAACTCACGCAGCAAGTCAAGCTGTTCTGGGTCCTGAACATCACACAAAGTATACGCAGGTTATATTAAAATGCTACATAACAAGATGTCAACAAAAATATAGCTAAAAAACAATCATTTCTGACAAAGTCATTTCTAAAATAATATTAGACTACTTCTTCATTACCAATAAGACACAACAGACATGTATTAAACAACTTGTGCCCAACTTGTGCCCAATCCCTTTGTATATAAATGCAATAAAATATTTTTCTGTCAATCAATTGAACAAGTTATCTACTGAACTTCATAAGTAAGTACAGTATGTACTTGAAAAACCAAGTATTTATGGTACGTAAATAGATCACGATCTATTGTATGGTCTTTTGTAGTACATGTGTATTCACAATATGATAATTAAAATAATAGCACTTCTGACAAAAATGGTAGATCTTATGAAACTTGCCAACTAATTTAATAGTAAACATAATTAAGTAGCTTAATCAATTTATAATCTATTAAAAGTTTGAAAAATCCTCTGGATGTTAGACTTTACCTTGGAAAGTTTGTCCTGCATGTGTGCAAATATGTAGAAGAATCCTCCAACTGCATCCCACAGTCGGCTGTGAGCCAGAGCCAGCTGGTTCAGTGAGCAGGGACCCTGCAACATGCAACATAATGATGTATTTAATATATCTATAATTATGTAGCACTATTAAACATTGAACGTGGTATCATTATCCAAACCATATATTTTAGTCTTAAAAGAACATGTCATCATTTTAATGTCATAATATAAAAAACTATTTTTGTATTTAAAATAATATCTCTGTACTATACTGTCCAAGAGATATTTTAACAAAGGCATAATGGAATGTACTCACTTAACATCTTACATTGCAATAAAAAACACAATGCACATCAAAATTAAAAGAAACTTTCACCCAAAATCATAATCTCGACCTGTTTTGACTGTAAAACTAAATATTAAAAATACTACGTTATACATATTGTGTGAATTACCTGAATATACTCAGACAGTGTGTTGAACACCTGTGATGCTACTTTGATTGCCTGGCAGAAGTTGTCCTTGCCGGCCGTGTCTATAACATCTTTCCCAGAATAGTGCCAGTAGAAATCCATAATAGATTCCTGGAATCAGAAAATACACTTCAATGAGATTCATGAAGTGTAAATCTTGCATCTCTTTAGTACAATCACTTGTTGGTTTAACTATGAAATGCAAATATTCATGGATCTGGATGAAGGGGAAATTAATGGAAGGTCACTACATTCTATCACTATGCATGAATCCATAAATTTGTACAGAGGATCTGTTGACACACACCTAACATATTTTTGAAAATATTGCTCAAAAGTGGGGCATCCACTCCATAAATTGATTCTCTGGAGTCATCAACTCAGTTGTGTTGAGATAAAATTAATTATAATGTGCTTCATAACCTTCTTTAACAACTTCTTTCCCCCTCACCTGAAGCCTGAGCACATAGTCGACTGTACATATGATGATGTTGACGGTCGTTGTGTTGCCAGCTTGAGTTCTCAGATAATTCTGGAATTCTGAAATAATAAGAACCTAATTGTAACTTCTCTGTATTGTCAGTTCTTCAAAATATTATTTTTTAAATCTCATTTGAAATTGAGCTAGAAATATATAACACCAAAAAAATACTAGAGTTAAGGTGCCACAGTTAGCTGTAGAAATGTGTTGGATCATTTGAAATAGATAAAAATGTCTGTATTAAAACGTGCTAACCCAGCTAAATGGTATCACTACTGAAATAGGAGAATAACATTTATGAAAGAATTGGTCTGCTAACCTAGATTGTGTCCTTCACACAACAGTTGGAGGAACCTGAAGAGTTTGCAGGTGAACTCTGTCTCATCTTCATCATTGGTGTCTGCACTCATTCCCAAACCTTCTGCCTTGTTGGTTCTCTCAAACGCATCCAGGTCGAGCACACTACAATAGAAATATCGTACACTCTCCAATATTGATCAGTGGAACTAAATCTTGTCTAAGAGCAAAAAGTGAAATATTATTTATTTATTAGTTTAATATTCTATTTATATAACCCTACTTAGATGTTTCATTGTAATACACTCTAAATGTAATTTACATCGAAAAATATGTTAATTCTACCCAATGTGCATAATGACATGTCTACAATAAATTGTGCAGTCATGTTCTATTTTGCCAGGTATTAGACTAGTGTCCCTATCATTGGTTGGTGATGGCCATAACAAGCAATCAAATGATAATTTATATCAATGTTGTAATAGTGCTCAGTGAGAAAATATGATAAATATTTTCCCAGTTATATTTGCCCTTTGCAGTAATAATTTCTGACTATAGTCAAATGTTTCTTCACTATAACAGAAATGTTTTTCATTTCGCCACAAGTTCTTTGTGTATCAAAACTACAAACCTGCATTGCTGCATTAGTCCTGCTACAGATGTGAAGAATCCAACATCTTTCTTATCTTTGAGGTGCTGCAACATTTTCTTTTAAAAAAATATTGAAAGAATGAATACTTTTCCAGATATGAATAAATAATTATGAAATAAAACCTGGCAACTAAATGAACATTAACCACAATTAACAAACAGGGAAAAACAAAACATGAATGGCAAAATACTTTTAAAACATGTTATTACTTGTAACAAATATTTTTACAATTGAAATGATGAATTTAAATAAAAAATAATTGAACAAAAATATATAATATACTGTAAAACATGTATTATTCACGATTGTGTAAATTTAGTGTCTGTAATTTAACTGAGAAGATTACACTTTCTGCAATAATTAGTATAGCCATAACTACTTAAAACATCAAATATTTTAGTCTTTTTTTACTTTGCAATGCAATAATTACATAATGCAAGTTGAATGGTTCTTTTAATTAGTGAAAATTTACAGCTGTGAATATTATCTGATTTACAATAACTCATCTGAAATACTGAATTTAATATTTGTTTTGTCTGGACTTTACCTTTTGAACATCAACATTTCCTCCTCTTAGTAAAGATATTCCCAGGTCAATGGTGTTGATAACCATAGGTCCATGTTCACCTTAAATGACAATTAATTTTTATTTTATAATACTTCCTTTTGAGAAGTTTAAGACAACAGAGAGGTTGATAGCTCATATACAGGACGTATACCATAAAATACGGGTCAGAATACATATAAAATTTTAAAATCTTTGTAAAAACCACAGAAAAAACGGCAAAGTTACCAATAAAATGTCATAATAATTTTGTCAACATAGTCCAAATTCATTTCTTCACTCATTAGATCTTTTAAAGGAACTCTTAGCATTAGCCCAGCGGATAGTCGCCAAAATTTAAGTTAATCGTGCACTTTGTGGTAAAAGCATGAAATTTGGTACACATCTTCAAC
>JAUTCZ010023123.1:0-13048 GCA_032273805.1 Melanodrymia brightae | reverse complement strand
GTATGTATGTATGTATGTATGTATGTATGTATGTATGTATGTATGTATGTATGTATGTATGTATGTATGTATGTAAGCAGATTTTTTTCAATTGATATATTTTTTTACAAACATAACAAAATTTTAAATAAAATTTTATTATTATTTTTTGTTTAGGCAACTGAAACTCTAAGACAGACTTCTGAAAATATCCACCAGACAACAGAAAACATTCGACAAGAATCGGACATAGAATCCGATAATTTTAGCGAAAACGGAGAAGTGTGTGATCTAAGTGCCGAAAAATTGGACCCAGCTGACAGAGAACTTTATGAGAAATTAAAGCTGCAGGAGAGAGAAGAACGAGAGGAAATCGAAAAGGAACTTAAAGCCCATGAGGATGCGCTAGCGAGACATCAGGAGGAACTGAGGGCCAGGGAGAAAGAACTTCGAATTGCACAAGAAATAATGGTACAGAGAGAACGAGAAATGTTAACGAAACACACGGAGGAATATAGAGCACAGCTAGCTCACGCACACGCACAAGCACTGTCGCTCTCTCACATGGGACGAATCCCGTCCCCCAAAAACCTCAAGATAGACACTCACGCTGTGAGACCTGAACTTCAGAGTCACAGTCCCTTTTCATCCCAGCCCTCCCCAGACAGGTTTTCCCGTGTCCAGTCGCAGTCGCTGTCGTCAGGGGGGTCACATTCACCCCCCGACCAAGGCAACGATGGAAGAGCACACCACTGGACGTTCGAAGAGCAATTTAAACAGGTTTGTCATCATTCAAACATTTTTATATGCACAGTTTAATTATAGTTTAATGTACATGTGTATATATAGGTAATTAAATTAATTATATAGTTTTTTAATCGTTTAATTATTTAATTGATGCGCGAACAAGTCATGTGTTTGTGAATAACTGTTAATTAAGTGACATTAAAGTTAATTTCGTTCGTTTAAGGGCACAAAAATTCTACAATGTATTAAATAAGTTTTACACCTATATAATAATAACTATCACAATATTATACATTCTAATTCCCAACACGTACTAAATTATATAAAGCAACGAAAACAAAGCTTAATTAAATCAAATATAAAACACATTATATAATTAAAGATTGTACATGTATTGTTTTATATTATTTGATATTATTACACTACTGATTATCTATTATATTATTGTTGTGTATATATGTAATTTTCCAACATCGTTTGTCATTGCTAAAATTAACTTTAACACAATAATATTGACATTATAATCATAACGACAAAAACAAATTAGGCCAATATACTACCTACTTGTATGTTTTTATATAAGCCTGTATTGACCTCCAGTATATGAAAAGCTACAACCATTGATGTATTTTAACATGAATTTATGTAGGGTGTACATTATTTACAACGGAAACTGTGTAAAACATAGCTTCGTTGATTAACTTGCCAAGCATCAAAATTTAGTATCTATAAATTCTTCAAACGTTATAACTTGATCACAAATTGTGTAAATTAATATTGACTAGATTTAACAATAAAAATTTACTATGAACGACTAGTAGTTTATAGGGCCGTAATAGGGGTATACTATTACTTTTTAAATGCGTGTATATAGTATACATTCTTCAAATAGTATTACTTGTACATTATGCATTAATATTGACGAAAGTTAAAATAAGTTCTATAAACAATATTTATTATTTATGTAATCAACCAATAATATTACAGGTATTCTTAACTATTAAATATATAAGAATATTATATAACATTATTGAATCGATTTTTAATAATCACGTTTAATATAACGACTTTGTTTTAGTTCAGTTTAATACAATTCGTTGATTTATGCCTTTCGAAAATTATTTTGTTATATTGTATTTTTATGTAATTATATGTATTACGTGTAATAATACTAGTTTATAACATTTGTATTGTAAAGTGGCATTATCAAACCAATATGCCATGTGTATAAATTTACTTATATAAGTATATTTGTTTATACACATGTATACGGCCTATATATTATTACATGTATTTAGTTTTCTTGATATTTGTAATATTCGTATCTGTAATTGTAACCCTACGTAAAATATACACTATTAAATTCAATATTTAATTATGACAATTAGTAAATTTCTTGGCGAATATTCGATTGTAAAGACAAATCAGATTTGTAAGATCGTGTTTTTTTTATATTTTACGTTGAACACGAGGGCCATCACAAACAACTGGGACAATTATTGTATGGACAATTTTAATGTGCACACATACAGTTTGTTTGTTTAACGACACCACTGGAGCATATTGATTAGTAATCAGTGGCTATTGGATGTCCGACGTACGGTTGTATCGACACATGGTCTGAGAAGGAACTCTCTGTTACCACATGGCTACTATTACCGAATGACAATAAGGGTTTTTTATGTGCTCTTTACCAGACATGATAGCACACACCATGCCCTTTGATGAACTAGTCGTGGATCACTGGCTAAAACTGGAAATAGCCAGAAGGGTCCTTTGACGGGGATCGATCCTTAGATCTCTCGAAACTCAGGCGGCGTTCTTGAACTGATAACCATCCCACTCCTAACGTGCACACAGGCATTTACAGAACATATTAAATCAATCTAATTCATATATACAATATCACAGTAAATATTTACTGTAACATATATCTTATATACATGTATATTATAATATATAATTTATATAGTTTTGTACGGTTGGTAAGCAACTTGATACAGGCCGTCTGATATACAGATTAATAGCATACTTTAATTTATTTTTTTTAGAAAATAACCCCAGTTTATTAAATCTTCAGACATGATGGCATGTCTTACGCAATTTTAATATCGAATGATATGTCGCAAAAATGCGACATTCAACACAGAGCAACCGGTTATCGACGGGGTGCCAATTTCGACGTTCTTGTGGGCTCTCAGCGCGCTGTAATATTGCGGTGCATTGCGCTGGTGTTGATTACCGCCACGACTAAGTACGCCCCCCTGAGCTGCACGTGCACGACGACCCGAGTGGACGACTACCACTGAGACACGTGTAGAAACAATCTCGACGTCCTTAAGAAACACATTAATGTTGCAAAAATTAACACATCAAAGCTTACTCACCTCTGTAACAGCAATTGGTTATAGATCATTCACAATGTGTACAAATATATATACAAAATATACAAAAATGTGTATAAAATGTACTTGTGGGGTAGGAAAATAAGGGGGTAAACATTTAAATGTAAATTTTTTAATGCATTTTTAAATATTTTAATAGTATTGTAGAATATTCGTTGATTCAAGATATTACAATTATATCTATATATCTGTATTGCAATCTGAAGTAAAAAGATATTTGGAATGTTTGAAATTTAAATTGATTAACTAATAGGTTTCGGGTGTTTTCTTGTAGTACAACAAGCTAAATAACCGTTGCTGATTTATTTTGTATTAATAAATGATTTGTTCATGTACACGTACTAAACAGTAGCATAACACCAAATCCGATTCCATCCAATCCATTCTATACACAGATCTCCAAGTAACGAATTTAATTTGTAGCTAATTTTAGAATGGTAAAGAAACGAATTAAATTACATGTATGTATCTTAAGATCTCAATGTTATTTTGTCTCTAATTTTATCTAGGCATTGTTGTTTTTAGATTGCTACAAACTTATTACATAAAACATTTTAAGAGTCATAGTTACGGTAATTATTTATTTATTTATAAGTTTTAATTTTATTTATTATATTTTTATTATGTATATACATAATTATACGTTTATTTATAAATTAATACATTTTCTTGTCTGAACTAATGGATTAGTTATTTTGTTTAGGTTATTATTTAATACTACAAGAAAACTACAAGAAATGCTATTTCGCACCAGTCACCCATATTTGATATTGTCTGCTCTTTTGTTTAAAACAATAATATTGATCAGATTAATTTTTGAAAAGATTCCTTTTTAATCGCACTTGACGATCCTGGAAGATTCCTGTTCTTTTTGTTCGTTTAGTAATTAAAAATGTATTTATTGTCCTTATACATCGCTATCTGGGGAAGATTATCGCCATCTTTGTTGAGCCGTCCGTGAAATAAAATGTGTCATGTGTATATTAGTATTGTTTCCATCCTACTATCTTCCGTAAGAAGCCGGAGAAAAAAAAGCTAAATCTATCTGAAAGTTTAATGAAGTGCTTTTAGTTTTACTTTGGTATTCACGAAATGGCGATGCGCTGTTGAACAATAAACGACCGCGCTGGCTGGATGCATCACTGGCAAAGAAGTGAAATGAATTTTCTAGCTCCGCCACACCGCCTTTTCGTTCGATATGGTTAAACATTTATGTGAAATTGCAACATGTATTATTTTGTGATTGATATATAGATGACGATGCTCAGTTCGTCACATTATTAACGGACACGCGGCCATGTGGAATATAAAGTACATTGTATATTGGAATTATACAATTCGAGTCGATTTGTCTGTGGAACGAAAAGTCGCGAGATTGTAATTGCCGTTGTAAATATAATTATTTATAATGTGTTTCTGAAAGGCTGTATGTTCTGATACGTGTCTCTTTCTTTAGTTTTCTGTTTGTCTATCTGTCTGTCTGTCTGTCTGTCTAATAGATTGCTCCCCGTGTGTCCATCACCCTCTTCACAGACCGTACATGTTTGTAAGGGAACGCCTACTACGAATAGTATTCATGTACATGGTTAATCAGAACAATGACTACTTATCCATTGTTAAAGCGGTAATTGTATATTCTTCTAACTGCTATAAATATATACTACAATATAAAGATTGTTTAACTGTAATGAATTAATATTTGATTATTGGATATCAAACAGACGGTGATTTTGACACATGGTCTCAGAAGCCCGCTTCCGCCACGTAATAAAATAAATAATAGTAATCAAGTATGGTTAATCATAACAATGACTTATCCATTGTTAAAGCTGTAATTGTATATTTTTCTAACTGCTATAAATATATACTGAAATATAAAGATTGTATAACGACATCACTGGAGCATATTAATTCATTAATTAATTAATATATGGTTATTGGATATCAAACAGACAGTAATTTTGACACTTGGTCTCAGAAGAAGCCCGCTGCCACCACGTAGGCTACTCTTTTTTTATAAGCAGCAAGGAATATTTTATAATTATGCACTTTCCCACAGACGTGAACACAACTAATTATCACAGCCTAGGCCTATCAGACGTTTGATGTATCACTGGTTGGAACGAGATAATAAAAGTCAACGGATCTAACTGGTCTACTGATACGGATTCGATCATCAAGCGGACGCTCTCCTAACCACAGAGTTAGAGTATGCTCTTCTGTTATACAGTAAACTTTAGTAATTAATATAGACAAAAATTATTATTTGTATATTATTGATTACATTAATGTTAACTAACTTGTTTTCATTTATTTAAACTCAACGATATTTTAAAGAACTTGAACTTTCAACTGTCTGTTTTATAATAATAACAACAATGAGTTTCATTAACATATTTAAGAGGTCTGATATTCCTTTCGTAAATTTGTTTGACAAATTTTGGAATGTTCTCAATACATTCGCCACTTCAATTAAATATAATATAATTATTTGTATATTTATATATAAATTCATATATAAATATATCTAAATACGCTAAGTTTCTGAATGTATGCAATAAATTCAAAATTTTAATTAATGTATTAATGAACTGAAATGCGGTTACCGGAACCTATATATTATTAACGCATGCAATAAATTAAAAATCACGCTTAAATGTATTAAAATGCAATTGATGTTAATAAATTAAATTCACATTTAATATTTTCGTAATACCAGACTGATTTTTTAAAATTGCTTTATAACGAAGTTATAAACACTTTACATGCAAGTAATTAGTGGTGTGCTCCAGCATGTTGAGTGTTATTGGAAGTCTGAATTCTGTTCTGTTATGGGAAGACACCATCACTGTTTACAGCTCATCATCGGAAACATTATTCTACAAACTAATTATGATGTGATAAATTATATATAGATTATTTTAAGAAAAATAAATCGGAAATGTTCAAAGAAATAAACTGTATACTAAATAACATACCTCATTCATTACTAGCTAATCATTACCGAAGGATACATTTACATACTAAAATAATTATATTCGAATGTGGTAAATTAGGTAATCTATGTTTTTTTAAGTATACCTTCAATATGTCGCCTTTGTATTGCTCCCTTTCCCCAGCGCTCCTTGACACTGGACCCCAATCATTGAGGGCGGATCGTACTCAAGAGGGGTGGTTTGATTTTTATGTAAGCACTTGCAAGTTTTAGTTAGTAGGTGTATGTGGAAATAGTGCGGCAGTAAATAAGTTACAGTATACTAAACATTACCATTCCTTCGTTAAATGGATATTACCTAATGCTATTGTAACATGTTTCTTGTTTATAGATCCTTTTTTAGTTATTAAAATTGACACATTCTTGTTTAAAATATCGATATCATTATGTCTATCCAATGTGTTTCTGGTCATCGAAGTGTTTGCAGTTTGATACGAACTTTGCCTAAAATAATTTGCCTACAATAAGCCCAATGTCCATATTAATAGCCTACCACAAACGCATTGATATACATTTATATTGATATTGATATCCTAAGCAATAAAATAAATAAATACATGGTAATTTTAGTAATAAAAACAACTCTATTAGTCGGAAACATTTTACAATAGAATTTTGTACGCACGTACTTTGACGTCCGTCTTAAACTTGATAATGTCCCTTTAATATCTCTGTTTTACTATATTATAGTATTAATATATAATGTAAGCACAACAATCGCCGTACTAAGCCTACTAGATGTCTTTATAATGAGCACAAAAGAAACATATGTTTGTTTGTTCACTGATTACGACATGGTGTCGGGCCTGTGTCGGGCCGGTGTCGGAGCAGACGGTGTGATGTACGGCTTTCTTTGGTCACTGCATCTCTCTCCATCATTCGCTTTCTGCTGCCTTTGTCGTCACGTCTGCTCACTTCAAATGTTTCCACCAGTGTGTGAAACAGACGACCAGTTCTGATGGAGGTTCGAGGTGTTTAATTAATGAACTCATTTTACCGGCTCGTCAATAAATGGGCTTGATGTGTGAACTATGCCGTTGAGTTTCTTTTATAATTTGTCTTGATAATGCAATTAAATTGACTCCACGTTCGTATAAATTGCTACATAACTTTTGCGCAAACATGTTACTTGATGGCTATGTGCATCGCCGCTTTGAAGAAATTATTAACTCTAACAGTGCCAACACCGGCACTTATTTATGTTGTACTTTTCTGGTAAATGCCCATTGTAGTATTTATTAACAGTTGCAAGAAAATGGTAATTATATATAATGTGTTAATGGCCTTGTAATAGAAATGTCCAGTATTGCTTTGATCGAAGTCAGGTTTAAAAGTGTTATGTTTATCACTGTTTTGCTCAACACCACTGTCTTGTAGGTGTGAAATATTTCAGAAGGGGTCGAGGACACGTTTAATACATTAATACAAGACGACAAACGGATCCGTCTTCTCATAAAACTGCACTCTATGGAAAATAATCCAAAAATTTATGGCCAGGCATTGTTAATGATAAATCTAATACAATATCAAAATTGCAGTCGAATATATTATATTTGGGGGTTGAAGACTGGTCATCATAGACCACGTCTTGGCATGTGTTGCCATGGTCAAACGGTGTTCCCGTAATATAGAAAATACAGCGTGCATTGAACAGAACAAAACAGATATTTATTTACATGCAGATCATAATATTATAAACATGCTACATGAGCATAAAATTACAGTATGTGAAATGTAGTAACACAACTCTACATATATTTCATAATTAATACTTAGATTAACGCAGAGGCATAACTGTTCTCAAATTGGTATTAAACAATTTACAAGCATTATTTAATAAAGTTGTATTCGTGTTACGAGCTATATCACGATATTGACTAACATTTGGTTTGTTATAGTAATACTTGGGTATTATATACATGCATATTTCAATCTGGAAAAAATAACGTTCATATATGAAGTGATCAACAACATCATCATCTTCACATAAACAACATTTACTTTCACTTATGGGTATACATTTTCCACTTGAAGCCTGTGGATAGCAGAGCGACAATTGCTAGTAATAAAGTAGATAATACTGCACAGAGATATTTAGTCATAAGTGTATGGGATGGCACGTTACTTGCTTAGACTGAAGGAATTTGTCAGAAAAAAGTCTTTACCGTTGAAAAAGAAGAAAAAAGTCTGTAAAAAAAAAATACAAACATAATAAGTTTTTACACTGAGAAATGTTTTTTTAGGCCTGAAAAAAGAACGGTAGAGTTTCTATAGGTAGGGGCGCATGTATAATATATTTCTTGCTAAATGGAAAAAAAGAAGTATCTTCTGACTGTAGATTAATAATAATATGTGTCGAATTTATACTAATAAATTATTCTAATAAATTTTATTATAAATTACTACACTTCTTGAAAAACAATAATTATTACAATTACATCTTCAACCGATTAGTGTTTACATCTTCAATCGATTAGTGTTTTACTGCTAACAATTAAATGAAACTGTGTGTCCATAAAGATGCCAAATACTTTATAGTGAATTCCTTTTCCCACAGCTGTCTGTATGCAAAAGTTGCATTACAAAATGAACAGTGGCCGAAACGCGTCTTAATGAATTATGTAATCAGTGAGTTTTGATAACTGACGAAACGACTTCGCAAATCCAGCGCACATCATCCACGAACCAGATAGTGGGATACCTACTAGTTATAGTTTGTTGTGTTCGTCACTACTACTACTATTACTACTGCTGCTGCTGCTGCTACTACTACTACTACTACTACTTCTACTACTACTACTAGTACTACTACTACTACTACTACTATTGCTGCTGCTACTACTACTATACTACTACTACTACTACTACTACTACTACACTACTACTACTACTACTTCTACAACTACACTACTACTATTACTACTACTACTACTACTACTACTACTTCTACAACTGCACTACTACACCCCAGTAGACATGTTAGAACTTTTCTTTTCCATTCTAGTCAGTGGTACATCAAAGTTCGTGAGGTGTGCTATACTTTATATGAGAAAATGCTGTTAATCGTAAAATAGTAGTCTACTTCTTAGACCATGTGTCGAAATCACCAAGCAATTGACATCCACCATTGTGTTGTACTTGGTGGCGCTAAACGAACTATATTTTATAATTATGGCAATTTTGTGTTGATAAGAACTGTTAACATCGGAAACAGTCGATCTTTTGAAAACTGTGTTTCATTTGTATTTAATTGAAAAATATATTATATTAAAATCCGGTTATAAACCTTTAACCATGATCTCACAAATAACTCTAGATTATTAGAATAATTCATTTGCGTGCCTATATCCAATTAAGGTTCACGGATGCTGTCCGAGATACGTTATCCAGATGGCTGGGGGTGGGGTGGGGTGGGGATAGAAAAGTGCTGAAGATTTACCTTTTATTTATTATGTACAAGAGAATGGGTATTTAGAATCGTCGATCTAAAAGTGGACGACAATAATTTTATACGGTCCAATCCAAAAATTAAAAAGTTTATTAAATTTAAAAACCTATGGACCAAAAATCCCTTAAGGGCTGCTAGAAAAAGTTAAGCAAACACACGTCAAACAAACGCAACCGGGAGCGAAGGCCTGGGAGAGAGCAGTTCACACCAGCACCCTCGCGTCGTTTTCAGAGTCGGAACTATAATTCCTCGTCAAAAATGCGTCCTCAAAATAAAGGCGATATCACTCTCAGGTAACGGGTAATGTGGTTTAACGCCTTCATCATTCAAAGGATGTTGTAGAGGGCGATGAAACCGAGAGATCGCTCTAACCATGGCCAGATCGTCCTCTCAGTCTCAGATATATCACTCTCTAAAACTAAGTTAAGATTTCCCCTTTTGCATTCTGATTACGTATGGGGGTTTGTGGCAAGACTTAATTCGCGTGGAATTGGCGGAGATCATTTGCGGGGACTATCAGAAGCCATCAACGACTAACTTCTGCCAGTCAGCGTGGGGTCGGCTTTATTATGTTAGTTAACCAAGGGGCTGAACAAACGTCCCACCAAGGAAAGGGTCAGCAATGAAGCACTTCTTGCCACGTGTAATTGAACATCAATTTTACATTTCCGACAGATGCAAAAGAGAAGTTTTTGTGTAACGCATTGTAAGCAAGTAGGTAATAATATTCAGTCATCCTGTTGCAGCTGTTTGTTCTAGAACGCTTCAAACATAAATTAAATAGATACAAACAAATAACAATAATATTGAATAGTGTTATTATGAAAGCGGGATCTAGTTCAATGGTTAGAGCGTCCGCCTGGGGTGATTGACGTCCAATGATCGATCGTCATTAGTGGAAGAGTTAGAACCGTTTGGTTTCCCCTATCCAACAACTAATACATCATCAAAGTCTGTGATCATACTCAAATGCAGGGTAATTTCGACACATGGTCTCACAAGGCTTGATTTACCATGCAGTATTCATACATTGAGCTACAAGAGCGGGTTAAAACAGTTACAATTTTAGTATCACGTTAATGTATTTCGTGAAATATAACTCCTATTAGTCGCACGCTTTCCGAAGTGTTTTTAAACGTTAGAATGTTAATGCTACTGGTTCAAATTTAAGAAGAATGCCATAGGCAAGGCAATAATCATGTGATCGTCTTTCGCGAACACTGACTGACAGACAGAGGGACAGACAGACAAATTATTTATTTACGTCTCACCTCCGTTATAAAAACACAAAACAACTGTATTTAAAATAAAAACAAAATTTAACATGGATCAAACATAATTACTTAGTTATAACGTATTTACGTGCTTATATCCAATTAAGGTTCAAGCACGTCTGTCATGGTCACGCAGTCCAGCTGCCTCGACTTGATTTAGTAGGATATGAAACTCGCTATACTCTTATTTGATAAATAGTAAGGGATCGTTTTTATGCACTTTCCCACAGACATGACAGTACATAACACGGCCTTTGTTAAACCAGATATGGACACTGGTTTGGAGTCGGTACTGGGATTAAATATCCCATATGCCACGAATGGGATTCAAACCCAGTTCCTACCAGTCTTAAGCCCAATTGGAGTGATTTTTATACCTGAAAAGCATTCCGAACATGACTTTTACCACTCCCAAACAATGTTCAGATTGTAAATAAAACATCCATTGTTTTTAACGTTCTCCATATACCAACACCTTCCAGGTTTTCTCCATAGTTTTGACGTCTGCATCCAGATCTCGTCACAATATACACGTACTAGCATCTTTGTTTGACCTCTGCATTGGCCCTACTTCTGGAATCCAGGAGAAGAATTGTCTAGTGGTGCTGGTGGGTGCTTTGCGGAGGTCGTGGTCTATCCAACTTGTTTAAACTGAAGTAGTAAATGTACACCAAATACGTACTCGAAAGACGTATACGTATCCATTAATGGCATTCACGACTTTGTCACAAAAATACCCACGACATATAGTTCCCATATACCGGGTAGTCTAAATCACAAAACCACAGCTTCACTCAAATAGGTATGTCTGTACAAGATAGAGTCCATGGGATATATTTCTATACAGAGATGTGCAATTGCAGCAGGTACCATTGGATCACTGCCAAAACTGTTATGACAGCAGGCGTTTGCGAAAGATGGATATATCCTGCCACCTCATGGCACCAGCATGAGCACAAAAGATATAACTTAATTACCATGAAAACAATGGAAACAAGTAAACAGCGCATTTACTGAAATAAACGATGGTCGTCTGTTTTAGAGTCGAGCCAAATGTGCGAAGAACACATGGACGTTCGTTTTTGTAAATTCCTCCCCGTTATGAGATGGTCCGTGTTTTCGACCGATGTTGGTGAAACAAAACCAATTTAGCGGATTCAAACCAAAAACCCCTTTGCGATAGTCAATAGATTAAGTGAAAGATATTATTGGCCTATTTTACGAACACAATATATTTAGAGGTAGTAATTACCGATATACAATGCCTAGTTTTAGGACGAATGCCACCGTGTTGGGTGAGTTAATGCTATTTGTAACATAATTCTAGCTCTATTATTAAAATTAACATCAATTTACATCTTAGTGCTGACAATATCAATAAATGTACATCCAATGTGGTTTTTGTCATCCACATTGTTATACAATGTAGTAGCTTAAATGATTTGCCTGGAATCATTTGTCACGTGTCCAAGGAGCATAATATTAAGCTACTACAAACGCATTGAATATACAAGATACATATATTGATCTTAAAAGCAATAAGATGTAAATAAATGTTAATTTTAATACCAAAACAATACACCATTAGTCAGAAATATGTTACAAATAGCATTATCTGTGCAAGCACGGTGGCATTCGTCTTCAAACTAGGCATTGTCATGATTGTGCCTTTACTATTAGCGATCTGTGTGTACATGCATTACTTTCATATCTGCCTACTCACGAACTAAACGCGTTGTAGTCAGAGACAAAGATGCTGAAAATAGATATGACTCAGGTACACTGGGTACAAGAGAATGCACCCTATAACCCTAGAGGCGACACACTGTATCTAGATAAGATATATTTCCACATTTTTGTAAACCTGCTTAATCTGCTGCATGTACGGTCGATAGTTATAGATATTTGCATACCTCTCCATGGTCATCGCGTTCCATCATTGCTCCTTGTTGACAGGAAGTTGACTATTTGAGGACTTGGATTATATATTATAGTCTAGAAACATGTACTAAAAGCAAATTAATTCTTTACGTATACATGTTGATGAAATGTTTCAACATAATTAACAATAACGACCGAGTTATAAACAGGCTGGGCAATGTTTAATGGATTCTCTCCGAGAAAGAGAGAGAGAGAGAGAGAAAGAGAGAGAGAGAGAGAGAGAGAGAGAGAGAGAGAGAGAGAGAGAGAGAGAGAGAGA
>JAUTCZ010023012.1:0-13049 GCA_032273805.1 Melanodrymia brightae | reverse complement strand
CTTAATCCTTGGCAAATTGCTTCAGCACCGACTAATCTTAAATGATTCCAGCTTAAATCCAAGGTCCTTAAGGAAGAATTCACAGCTAATTTGAGAAAGAAAAAATTATGAATGTAAACTACACGTAATCCATTTAATTCACCAAAACAAATTCTATTTATACTACTCCTCAAACTGCCACATATAGACTTAATATTACATATTGTAATAAAATGTTTTACTCTGTAAAAAAGCTATAAATGTGTGTATGCGTCAAGATGATATATTTATATCAATGAACAATATGTTACTATAAAGGTCAACCCCATTGGTCATTACCTATTGTTGCGATTGTTGACAAAGTACTATATTTACCCTCTGATAATACGTCAAATAGGGTTGAAGACCGCGGCGCAAAGATAGTATGTTTGATTGACGGAAATGACAGCTGCACTAATGAAATAGGCTGTTGACAGAAGAATGAAGAGATTACAAATAGTACGTCACAGCTGTTTACTTATTATACTTATTTACGAAATGGTGTAGTTCAATAAAGAAATTTCCCAAAAGAACAATGTCCAGTGTTAAGACGATTACCACCGTTCTTGCCCAGCATCTAATCCTGATTATTAATAATGTGCTCCAGTGGTGTCATCAAACACATCAACTTTATCTTTATCAATGTAGAAACTTGCTCAAAGACGTGTATTTTTAAATTGAACAGAGTGTTACGGAATCTAAACGACCCAAACATTAACATAGTCAAAACCGTATCTCCACACAAGGCCAAGTGTTTATGTATTAATCATCATTAATGTAATGTTGTTTGAATGTAGTGTTTGCTATAGTCACCTATTGCCCTGCCAATAAGGATGCCAGCGTCCTCTCTGAAACAGTTGTGACTCAGATTTAGCTCGCGTAGTGTCTTGGATTTCTAAAAATATTAATAATAAACAGCTTACCTCATCGTCACGAACACTAACAGTACAATTATCACATATAGCAATGGTTTAACGAACAATGAGAGTTACATAATTAAACATCGAATAACACATCCTATCTATGAACAATAACCATAACCATATTAGTAACCAGCATGCGGCATCTGACATCCTCAAGTACGTGACGTCAATTTATAAACTTATAAAAAATTCAGTAATGAACGTATTGTGATGGTAAATAAAACAGTTACAGATAATTTATCTTGCTACGAATTGTTTTAAAACGTATCTAAAAGATATAAAAGATCCCTTGTTACTTATCAAATAGGAGTAGTGGGTTTCTTCTATCATACCAGCACTAACCATGGAATGAATTGTTTTGTCTATGGGAAAGTGGATATAAAAGATCCCTTGCTGCTTATCAAACTGGAGTAGTGGGTGTCTTTTCATATTAACATTATATTATGTCCTGGGCTATGTGCCTAGGACAGAAGTGCTTGAACCTTGATTGAATATAAGCAAGTTAATAAGTCATATCTAACTCATTTATCTTACAATGAGTTGTTTTGAAACGAGCGAATGCAGGCTAGATACGTTTTTAAACCACGAGTTGTAAAGTAAATAACATCTAACGAACACGAATGTAGTATTCTATTTCACATTAAATTTTACCTTAAATATATGGGCTTTTTTTCAAAACTAACACATAGTAGAACAGATTGCTAGTTAATAGACGTGACCACTGAAGCAGGTTTGATAACAGTTTTATTTGCAGAACTGTTCGTAAATTGTTCAAACTAGTAGCCATATGGTGTGCACGTTGTTATGGTGGTTATGGTGGCACTACTTCATAAAACGACTGACGGTAACTGTGGCTACTAGATAGCAATATGTGCTCAGTGTAGGGGGGGGGGGGGCGGTGGGTGCATTAACATTTGGTGGATATGTGCACCCGAAACAAAAGTCAGTCAGTCTGTCTGTCTTTACTATGGCTGTTTAACGAGTTTGTTAGATCTGTTGTTATACTTTATTACTGAGAGGAAGGATCTCTTAATACGCCTTGCAATTAGAGCCATTTATAAGATGGTAAAATGTCATGGGTTGATGCACAATGTTTTGGTATGCTTAGTAGTATATTAAATGTATTATGTCGATAACTATAGACAGGTTTATTAATGTAGATAATTAGATAATTAAGCATGCACAGACATGTTGAACAAAACCAAAATTCTTTGAAATATTTCTGTTTCAGTATTTTAGGTAAATCGTTGTAGTAATCCATTAAGAGATTATATTTCTATGTGACATCTTAATGATTTGAACGGAAGTGAATGTAAAACGAATAGCACGCGAAGTGGATCTGTTGTACACATTGAAAGGACAGTACAACCAAAGCCCCTTGTGATATTATAATTAGCTGTCATCAATTACATGTTGAGACGGGATTCATAACGTCTAGGATAAAATATAAACTTGGATTGTTTAACGACACTACTAGAGCACGTATCTATATGCACAGACAAATACGCTAATAGTTGACATTTAAATGTCCATGATTAAAATCAATTGAAGATATCTTAAATCATAAAGCAATTACCTGCATAAGTTCACTAATAAACAAGGCATCGTGTTCTTGGAAATCATTTTCTGAAATACAAAAACAACATTGTATTTTAAGTAGCTATGTTTAAGTCATGTTTAAAAAGAAAAAGATGATGATACCAATACAAGTATGTCAATAACTCCAGACTGACACCTTTATAGTAGTATTGCGTATTACGTGCGTATTGATGATAGGTCTGATCTCGCTCACATGAAACATAATTATTATGCGACCCAATCCATGCAAAGCACGAAACACGTAAACACGTATTTTAGAAATCAAAGCTGTATAATTAGTATTGATATATAACCATTGGCATGTGTGAAATCTATCATACACGTGTGTTCAATAATACTAGTACGTAAATGCCATGACTAAATCCAAGCATGTTTAATGCGTGTTTGCTGTGTCATATGACATAATATAACGTGGTTAGCGGTTACATGATTTCCAGTTTATCTGCTGAATACACCCATGGAAGTTTCTTATATTAGACATGTCCACGTGATTAATATAATAGTCAGACAACGACCCGCATTCAGCCTACATATCGATGTAATGCCTAATGGACACTTCCTACAACGTATCAATGTAATGAACGCATTTCGCTATCAATATCGATGTAATGGGCATTTCTAATAATAAATAATGGAGACATCCGATACTAAATATCTGTATAATGGAAACTTATAGTAAATATCGCTGTAGTAAACACTCTTCTAATGGTAAATGTAGATGCAATGATAATAATTAACAAATAGCAATATAATGGGCACTTTGGATATTAAATAACGGTGTAGCGAACACGTCTATAATTGTGAAATTCTGATACCAATAATAGCAAATATCAAGGTAATGTTGACTTCTGATACTATATATCGATGTAATAGACATTTCGAATACTAACTAGCAATGAAATGGACACTCCTAATACTAACTACCCATGACTGTAGCCATTACTTGTGGGATTAAATATGTCTGTAATACTAATAGTCAGTAATGATACTAAATATCGGTATAACGTTGTGATAAATATCGATATAATGGACACCGACTTAATACTAAATAGATAGTTTTAATACATAAGTAATGGACCCTTGTGATATATACCGGTTTAATGGACAGCTGATAATACATGTTGTTAAATGGAAACCTTCCTGGATAAAAAAACTCATTAATTTACATACACATAGTTTTTGTAGTAAATATATATTAACTCGATATACATATATTGCAGTGGATGTCATCGCTGTGCAAATATCTGCTGATTAAAGTATTGGTTGCGTCTTTTGTGGAGATATTCGTACGAACTAAAACAGACAATTCTACGTAATATTATTCACTTTGACATTTCTGTTGAAGTTTATAAGCAAGGACACTACGTTTTGCGCCAAACGTGTGTAATCGAAATTGAGGTAGGTTGTATTGTCATTCATACCTGATATGTTGAGCTTCACAATAGAAGTGTTTTTCAAAAGTCCATTTGCTATAATTTCAGCACCACCATTTCTCAGAGACGTATTGGAAAGATTCTGAAAGTAAAACAGCTCTTAAAAAGACTTCCATAAACTATCTAACCACGGGGCTAAGTTACCTTAGTACTAATATACATGTACATGTATTGTAGTTTATTGTAGTTGTACTAAATCTTATCCAAATGGACTAAACAGTTTTGTTAATGAGATGATTAAAAGGTGACGTTCTGCCATTTAATATATATTTCTATGGCTTATTAGATATCTCTCGATTCGTAATCGCTTGATTATAATAAAGTGCAGGATCATTATGATGTTTATTTGACCTTGTTTCACTTAACTGTGCGTGGCTTGCAATAGCCAGATTTAAAGCTCAAACGCTTATCAGTGGGTTTCGATGTTTTAGGTTAGGAAATGTGATTGAAAAGGTTAGAGAAACCAAAGTATTGAGGATTAGTGCGTATGTTGTGAATAGATCCTTTGGGTCAGAATCCCGACATTATAATTTTATTTTCTTTCACAACGTCGTTTCTTTGATATGATAAGAAAATTAATATTTTTTTAATAATAACTGTTATGTTAAACCCCCATTGACATTTACGCTGAAATTACTTTGTCAGCATTACATTGTTTGATGTTGATTTAATGTGTTACGTTGTTATGACGCTATGTCTTAATCCTTCTGTGCAATCACTCACTCGTAATAATAAGCTTGCATTAAAAAACGAATGACATTAGCCACAGCTGAACTTTTGGCAATCATCTGGAGACTGGAAATCACGATCTATTATGACGCATTACATCTGAGTGGAGAATGACGGAGAGGAACCAGTCTAGCAAACTGGTGTTAATTGTTCTAATGCTCGTTCTGGGCGGGTGTATTACTTGCACGGCAAAACAACGTCATCTTTCAATAGATCAATAGTTCTGCACTTACATGATCGTTATCATCCAGCCACAGTGGACAATGAATGCAGATTACGACAACACAGAATTCCACTATGTGAGCCAATATGGAACATCCCAAATAAGCCTTACATTCAATAGGGCGAGCGTTCTGGAACTATGTGACTGGTACCGATCGTGTACTATCATAAAATTATCACATTCATTTAATATTAGATGCAAACACCAGTGGCAAAACGTTTTATCTCGGTAGCAGAACGTTCGCCCTATTGAACGTATGAAACGTCTCACCACACAGGGCAACGAGGTCGGTGGTTAACTCATCGTGTTCAAGGGATCTACAAGGTCCGAATTCCACTAGAGATATTTATAATCGCAGTAATGGCTGACTCCAACTCAGAGTGAGTGCTCCGCGAATCCAAATAAAGAGGTGTACTGCCACTTACACCGTCCTAATAATCGTAACTAATAATAACAAAAGCCGTGGTTTGTGCTATCCTGTCTGGAGGAAAGGGCAATAAAGCATTCACATGAACACACACAGTACATACAATATGGCAGACTAAAACAGCTTCAAATACTATGAATGACAGTAAACTGTTATGAAAGCTATCGAGTGATTACGTGGAATAGAACGCTTAATGAACAAGAACATCAAAGTGCAAACAAATCCATAAATCCATGTAGAAAAACCATCAGCCAACCTACCAGATCAATTATTGTCCTATTTTCCTGTAACATCTCTACCACGAAGGTCAATCCCTGGGGTCCGAGGTCATTTCCGTGAAGGTCAAGGGTGTGGACGGTATTGTTATGCTGAAAGTAAAAATATATTTTTTAACAACCCATATATAAGTGTATTACAGAATGATTGGGACCTTCATTCAGTTCCACAGTTTAACATCCGCACCAACACATACAAATACGTTATAATGCCAAAGCGAGTTCCACACTGCCAACCCTGCAATTAACTGCCGCAATCGTCTATGCCGCAGATATTGCCGCGGGCTTTTGGATTCTCCGCGGTATTCTTTTTGCTGTGGAAACGTAAAAAATAATAATTTGTTTTCCATTCTTCTTCTTCTAACTGGTCACTACTACACAATTCCAGTTACGGGTCGACGATTTCCAACAATAGCAACACAGATTAAAATAATATATCTTTATCAAGTAAATATACATCCTCTTCATCACCCAGTCCTTCAAATTACGTTACAAACGTATAATTATTTATTTTCAAGAATGTGAAAGCTATCTATTTCCATTTATATACATTTAGCTATTATAAATAATTCAGTTATCTATTTTCAAGTATGGTATAATTATGCTCCAGAAACCTATATTTTTTCTATGGAGGTTAGAGTTCTAGATATAGGTCACAGTGACCTACCTTTGTTATGCGGCACACCATTCATGTATCCTACATAATATAATGCAGCCGATATACTCCGGAAACAATATTTCTTTTATGGAAGTTAGAGGTCACGATATAGGTTGCAGTGACGTATAAAAACACATGTCGTTAATTTTTAAATCACGAACAGACAAATAATCTATATTACCTGACGCAGGTACAGTTACTGTCGTTTCAATCGAGGTCAGGGTAAAAGATAAAGTTGGTTTGTTAAACGGTACCACTGGAGCACTATAATCAGCGACTATTGGATGTCAAACACACGGTTATGTCGATACATGGTCTCAAAATTACCCGGCTAGGCTATCGCCATAAAGGCTACTCTTACCGATTGGTAGCAAAGAATGTTTTATGTGCTCTTTCCCACACAGGAAAAAACATACCACGGCCATTGCTGTACATATCGTAGATCACTGTATGGAACGGAAAACAACCTAACAAATCCACAGACGAGAATCGATCCTTCAATCTTACGCTCTTCAGCGTTCATTTGATATCCGTTTAGTTTGCATTCTTGATTTCGAACCCGTTGTGTTAGTTCTCGTTCTAACCAGTGTTCCACGACTGGTCTATCAAAGGCCGTGGTGTGTGCTATCCTGTATGTGGGAAAGTGCACTTAAAAGACCCCTTGCTGTTATTCGAAGAAGAATGGGCTATGTGGCGGCAGCGGGTTTCCTCTGTGACACAATAAGTGCTGATTAATAATCAATGTGTTCCAGTGGTGTCGTTACACAACTTTATCTTTTTTATCCTGACCTCCATTACGAGGACAGTCACTGTACCTGCGTGAGGTAATATAGATTATTATTCTTTCCGTGACAATCTCCTGCAGTATGTCTGCGACGGAATAATCCACATATCAGTCAGTCAGTCTATCTACAATGTTACGTCAGAAGAATAATCGATATAAAAAAGCTTTTTTATTTCCGTTATTACAATAAGGACAATTGCGAAATGTGAAAAAGACATACATGTTTGACGCAATCTCTGATAGTGTCAAAATCACAGCTGGCAAATAATATAAATCAATTTTAGGCGGTATTTTTTAAATCAATAAAAGATTTGCGATTTGTTATTTTAGAAACAACAAATAGATATATTTGTATAGAAAAAGCGTGAACATAGTTGGATAAAAGGAAATCTCAGCACGTCAGTTCAATAACTGAGATATGCGTGGTTGGACACGGCTGAATTTGAATAATTCAGTCTGTACTTTTTTCAATTTTCACCACGTACACATTCACTAATGTTTGTGTTGAAAGCTTTAGTAATTCCCATTAAGAAAATCATTAACTACTTTACTAATATAATTAGTTGTAAAAAACGGTTTATGATGAGAATGCATAAGATGTTTAAGTGCAAGTGTACTTCGTGTAACAAGCTACCATTTTCATAAGTCACAATTAAAGTGATATCTTTAGAAAATGATACGTTCATCATTTAAGTAAAAGTTGTGATCAGGAAGAGCCTGTCTTTCGTGAATGATACGCTCATGATTCTGGAACAAGTGTTAGGTCTTGTCAACTAAATATGATCATCGCAATTGAGGAATGATACACCTCTCTTTCGGGTACATCTGGTACGACGTGTCAACTAAACGTTTTGATTATGGCAAGACCTATATCCTTGGGGAATGATACGCTTGTATTTTGGTAACACTCAGTAGAACGTGTCGACTAAACGTTTTGATTATGGCAAGACAAGACAAGACAAGACAAGAATGTATTACGCTCAGGCCGTAATCTACGGCATATGAGGAAGATGTATAAACAATAGTAGTTAACAGGAGCAAAATAGAAATAATAACAGCAATATAATGACAGTAATAGAAATATCTATCAAGACCTATCTTTGTGGAATAATTGTAACTATATTTAGTTTGTATTTTCACAGCATTGAAGGACGTTTCAAGAACTTGAAGAAAAAAATTATGATAAGATATTATATCTCTCCAGCCTCGAGTATTTTCCTCGTATGATTTCGTAAAGTCACTATACCTATTTTATCACTAATATACAGTAGTGTCATGTAGTCCCCAAACTAACATGTTTTCGAGCGTCTGATTACCATCAGTTGCTTCTAAGTGTTTCTGGATAGCGCTTTGGGAATGTTATTCAATGCTCCATAATGTGTTTGTGTTCAGAGCACTTATACGTTGCATGTTACTTAATCACTGCTGTTTATGTGTTGATTTATGTTTTATGGGAATCTCAGTACACAGGTCACGGAACTCCCTTTGCATGCTATTATTGGCGCTGTGATCCGAGGGGATTCACTTCAGATATTAAATACTTGTTATTATATTAGAGTTCAAGTGATCACATGGCGCCACCTTGGGTCGTTTCATGCAAACCGAACCGTTGGTATGTTGTTATATTATTGAACCTAGATTCCTGTAATTCACTTTAGACAGAGCTTGTTCCTGTCTCGTTATAGTGTAAGTTGTCATTGGCTGGGACGGTTAGTACCAGTGCCATAGTTACACTGTTAATTCGAGCTGGTGTAACAGTTGTAGATTTTGTGATGGAGTTTTTTTGGTATAACCTACATGTAGCTCGGAATAACCAATATTAAGCTGGCGTTTTTGGTTCATGTGTCATTTTAGATTCTCTTGAAATGTTTATAACGTACGGTAACTCCTTCGAGTCTAACATCAGTTATAGTTAGATTAACGAAAATCCGACGATTCACTATCATTACGTATGTCTGAATAAGTGTTTCACACTAAATGTCTTCTTCTTCTACTACTTCTTCTTCTTCTTCATTCACAGGGCCATGTTAAGACTTCCAGACATGTTAACACCAGGAAATCTGATGTCCGTCGAAAAGACTCGGCCGATGTCCAACACTTCTCTCTGGATACAACTGGAAACATCCAGGTGTGTTGTCTCAGAGTGGTATACATGTGTTGGACAGGCCTCAATAATGTGTTCATGTATGGGTCTCTTTGCCAGAGGGACACATTCTATCCAAAGTTTCAAAATTAGTCTTCTCGTTTTTCACTGGCTAGCGGCTCTTCCAGATGGTCCTGAACAAGATCCGGGAGTATAGCGGTTAAGCTGAATTTTGCTAAGAAATGTGGAGAGAAATTATATATGTATTGAAAATACATTCCTAATAGTTAACAAAAGGTTTTATTAATACGTTTTTAGATTGTAAGTAGTACATAGTATCCATATTATAAGACATTATTGAACGTTCCTTCTCTTAGACTGGCTGTAAAGCGAAAGCCGTATTGTAGGGTAGAATCTGGTCTTTGGTATGCAATATCAGTTGGTCGATTTGTTTCTCTGTGCATATAAATCGGAATTTCAAGCTAATATAACCTGGAATAATTGAAACAAAGGGATCTAGGCGGGGGTTCGGTTTAACTTTGTGCTGTATTGATGATCTTATAAATTTCAATAATAGTAGGACAGACGATAATTTTTCATGAGTTGGACATAAAAGAAACCACAGAAAGTGGAACATATGTTTCATACATTGATCTTTGCATAGAGATTCAAAACTACACAGGTCTCTACACAAAGTTGTACGATAAAAGGAATGACTTCAACTTTCCAATAGTCAAATTTCATTTTGTGTCTAGCAACATTTCAGTACATGGTGTATTAATATCACCACTTCTGAGATACGTTAGGGTATATTCATTATATGCCGACTTCAAGCAACGCCATGTCCTTCTGGTTCAGATGTTGTTTGACCTTGCCTTCTGCAGAGATATGCATTTGGTCAACTTAATGTTTCGTCTTTAAGATTCCAAACCAACATCCACAGATGAACTAATAGTGCGCAGTTTCTTGCTGAATAGCATCATTACTGTCTGTTTCTGTGTCCTGATTGACCGCACCTTGATCTGGGATTATCTTTCTTTTGTTGACGTCACAATTACCTCAGTAGCAACACGACATAAATACTAATCCATAAAATATACATCAATTGTTAAATGTGTACTGAATGACTACTACCTGTTCGTTTCATTTAAAACAGAATTATTATTACATGTATTATTATTATTATTATTATTAATTACCATTATTATTATTATTATTATTACATAGCATATGTGTTTGTCATTGTCAGCTATTAAGTAAGTCAGCTAAAGCCATTACCAGATTACATTTAGACCGAAGACCTATCACCTCTCACAACGTTAAGTAGAGTTTACAATTATGATGTACTCGTAAGTGTAATAAACGTAGTATTGACTGTCGGAATTGCGCATGTGTATTCCATACAGAGACTCCGTGCAGCTCGGGGGAAATCAATGCGTACACCTAGAGCTGTAATTGTGATCATCATCGACGCCGTGTTACACTGTAAACTAGTCGTAATGGCGCTCACAGCACAATCGTAACTTGTACTTCTGCAGATTTGGTTAATATTTAATGCGTATACTGGTGTGTTGCAGATTATCTACATTAACACTATGTTTCGGGCGATATAATCCCAGGTCACAAAAGGACGACTAAATAATGTATAGTCCACTGACATGACATCTGTTTTTGTTTAGTATCATGTTATGGCATGTGTATTATGTCAAATACAAAGCGAAACTATGTTTTTCAGTTACATCATACATATTACACATTTTAGTACAGTATATTTTTTGACATTATGTAAATCAGCCTTACGTTCAATAACGCGAGCGCTCTGGAACTATGTGACTGGTACCGATCGTGTACTATCATATCACATTCATTCAATGTAGATGCAAATACTGGTGTCAAAACGTTTTGTCTCAGAAGCAGAGCGCCCGCGCTATTGAACGCAAGACAGGGTAGGGATTTATGTGTAATGGCACAAGTATAAATTATTTACAAATGTTGTCATTTTGTTACAATGAACATGCGTTGTGCATCTCAGATAGATGTTCTAACCACTGAGCTATATCCCATTAAGAGTGTTTAAGCCATGCAGCATGACTTGTCTATCACTGGAACACATTGATTATTAATCCACGGTTATTGGATGCCAAGCACACGCTTATCTCGACACTTGGTCACAAAGGAAACTCGCTGCCACATAGGCTACTTTTCTTCGAATAACAGCAAGCAGTATTTTACGTGCACATTCCAACAGACAGGAAAGCACACACCACAGCCTTTGATAGACCAGTCATGGATCACTTTTTGGAATGGGAAATAACAATGGTTCCACTGAGAAGGATTGATCCATCGACCTATCACACCTCAGGCGGACGCTCTTGCACCGAGCTACACCCCGCACCCTCTAACCAGAGAGCTACATCGCATGCTATGACAACAAAGCAAGTCTTCTGTTTACTCGATTCCCCGTAGAATGATGGAGGGGAATATTATTGGATTCCTGCTTCCTCTTGTAACCTCCTTGGTGGGCCAACAGACTCATTTCAACATCAATAATTATTGCATTTAAAAAGATCACGGTGTATTTGTGTTTTTCTGCCCTTTGAGAACTGCTTGTGGGACGTGTTCTTCCTACTAACAAACATTGATGTCTGCTTGTTGCTTTAACTTGAAAGATAAGGAATGTGGCCAGGACAGCTGATCAGAATCCCATCTTCTTGATGTTCCACCACTTTATGTTCAGAGTGGCCCCGGTTACAGTAAAGATCATGAACTTTTCTCAAACATGTGGCATGTATTACACTTGTACACCAACTTACTTAGCTCGTGTGTCACCCGAAACAAGTTCCTTTATCTGCTAACACTATACAACATGTTTAATACTAAGACGAGTTCCATTATCTGCTAACACTATACAACATGTTTAATAATAAGACGAGTTCCATTATCTGTTAACACTATACAAGATGTTTAATAATAAGACGAGTTTTATTAACGCTGGCGATACACTATTTTTAATATTAAGACAATTTCTATTAAAGGGGTATGGTCATAGTTCACTTAATCTGATTTTACTATTTTAACATTATTTTGTTTGTGATTAATAACCAAAAAAATGCATTGTGATTTTAAAAAAGACCCTTGTGACACCCAAGCTTCCCAAGAAACAGTTAAAAATATATTTAAAAAAACAAGTAATGGTTAGTCTCAATATGATGATGAGACTATTAATTGAGCTATTAGAATGATGATGTCACGCATTTTCATCTACTAAATGGAAAAGGATTTGCCGTTTTTGGTGCTACTACATGTAACTGACATTATTTTATTGTAATATTTTGTGTATTTATAGCTTAAGGTACACATTATATATTCCAATACTAAAATTAATAAACATTTTGGCAGGAGACGCATTTTTTCAACTATGAACATCCCCCTTTAACATTATTACATGGGTAATCTTATTTAAGATAAACATGTCTCCGGTTATAAATTAAGAAGAGTATAACTTAAGCTTTCATTATCTTTCTCATACACAAACTCAATATCATGAAATGTGTTCCATTATAGAAAGGTTTTGCAAAGAGTTAACATGAAAAGTGATGACACTGCCTCTAATGCTGGTGTCTGTATAATAATGGTCTTATACTACGTAGTTTACGGTATAAGCCTCTAATGCTGGTGTCTGTATAATAATGGTCTTATACTACGTAGTTTACGGTATAAGCCTCTAATGCTGGTTGCTGTATAATAATGGTCTTATACTATGTAGTTTACGGTATAAGCCTCTAATGCTGGTTGCTGTATAATAATGGTCTTATACTATGTAGTTTACGGTATAAGCCTCTAATGCTGGTTGCTGTATAATAATGGTCTTATACTATGTAGTTTACGGTATAAGCC
>JAUTCZ010022901.1:0-13049 GCA_032273805.1 Melanodrymia brightae | reverse complement strand
GTATATGTGTATTGATACTTTGGATATGTAACTTTTCAATACATTAACCTTATTCTACGTGTTATTAGTCCTTTAAGTAACAGTGTTGTTAGATAATAATAATATATATATTATATGCTTGATTCCAAGTAAAAGTTGCAAGTAAACATAGTGTAAGTGGATTGCGGACGGCGCCTCAGCTAACGGACTGAGGAAATCAGTTAATTAAGATGTGATAAATTTGAATCGTCCACTCAATGAATAGTTTTGAAAATCAGCACATTTAGAATAATGTTCAGGCTCTATATACTAACAACATCTTACATGTTTTTACACGTAATTAATTCAAATAGATACCACTCAAAGGATCATTTGAATTATATCCCGTTTCAACCAGTAATTCACGACTGGTCCATCAAATGCCGTGGTGTGGGGAAAGGCACATAAAAGATTCCTTGCTGTTATGCTGTAAGAGTAGCCTATGTGCCGGCAACGGGTTTTCACTGTGAAGAAGGGTCGTTATAACCGTTAATTTAAAGTATGCCAGTGGTGTTCATTAAACAAAACAAAAAC
Source organism: Melanodrymia brightae (assembly GCA_032273805.1). Taxonomy (NCBI): domain Eukaryota; kingdom Metazoa; phylum Mollusca; class Gastropoda; order Neomphalida; family Peltospiridae; genus Melanodrymia; species Melanodrymia brightae. Next base: position 12,497 of record JAUTCZ010022901.1, on the reverse strand, counting down.
TTGATCTTTATCTGTTAGTAATTAATTGTGTAAATGAGCAGCAAGGTTGACGCTATTTGCGTCTATCTCACGTGGTTGGATCATTGTTTTACAGACGTGGATAGTACATGCAGAGTTCTAAATCTCACTCTGAGCAAGCAAGCTACATTGTTTGGAAATAAAGAAAGAGACGGAATTCCACACATATTCACCGCTAGAGATGCGCTGAGATTCGGTAAAAAGTTTGGACAGGTAATTTTCAAATCAGATCGGGTGTTTCCAGGATCAAGCTACTCATTGGTCAGTGGATGAGTTATGCCAAATGTAGTGGCCAATTACTGATTTAATATAATTATTATCTTACAGAAATCATAGATGATGCTGACCCGTATGATCGCTCATCCCAGGTGCTGAATTTGTGCCCAATACCTTGTATTATTACTATTGCTTTTGTTTTTACCACTTACACTTTTCTGGACATTTTTCATCTATTGATAATGCGATTATCTTTTGCATTTTACAATATGCATTTGCTTTTTGTATGACGTTATTATATCATCAGTTAGCGATGTGATCTTGAGAACATAATAACACATTTTAATTATACAATAATTGATTCCAGAAGAAATTCTTGAAAAAACAAGCTAGATTAATTTATATTTGGACAAAAATGTATACGCTGCCACGGGACTATAGCAACTAGGTGTACACGGACAATGATAGGAGTGGACACATACACACTCAGATGGATCTGCTATGATTACCACAAAACTGTGGAAAATTCTATAGATGAAGTATTTTAGGATGAAGTAAAATCAATCACATCAGCACTGGACCACACACGAATGCTGGAAATATTGTCATCCTGATAAACTTTTTGTCCTGACAACCAGATAGACGTATACTATTATCAGTCGTAGAACAGCTCCCAGAGTCGATCATGCCAGAAAAAGACTATCTTGCAGTGGTTCCAAGCACAATACGAAACAATAAGCAATGGGAAATCTCACAATTTAGGTAAAGACCAACGAGACGTCTAATTCTCATTTCAAGAAGCATGAACTCTTTCATTAAACATCGCTTTAAGTTTAAGAGTCATTGGTGCAAATGCTAAGGCAGATGAAAATCTAAAACACGAATCACTCAAATGCGGGCCACTATTACCAATCGCATGAGAACAAGAACTTAGAGGATCAATGTCGTCAACAGTGTACTGTACATCTGTATACAGACAGATCAGACCGAGAACACATTCTTCAGGACTCTCCTATAGTTATATCTATGCTGTTCACAGAAGCTCGATCTGGTTTGGCCACTACGCTGTGAAGATATGCGGCAAATCCTAAAACGTGACAGCTCATTTTGTGACTAAGCATTAACTTGAATGCTGAAGAACAGGTTGTTTGAAAACCATGACTTATTCTATAATTGTTTAATGCAACTTGCAACTACATGTAGTTATCATGTTTTCCCACAACGAAGTAAATGCAACCAACAAGCATTACTCATTAAAATACATCCGTATCAGTGGCATACATTATAAGAGATTTTGTACAAAATACGACAGAATTAAGCCAACACGAACAACAAGCAATAGATCAACGTTTAATTCATTATAGTAGACACCAATTACATTATTTGATACATTAAATGATTTATATACAATATGAAATGAATTATGAGACACACACAAAAACATAAAATAAATAATTATTACAACGAATAATACATTTATCCTTGTAATGCTGCCATTTTTAACAACATGCATTAAAGCTAAACACAAAAACAAAGGCAGGACAAAATAAACAGTGAAGGACACATTCGTTCTTGATAACAAATCGTCATCAAATTGTGAACACAAAATACAATACAGTCGAGGAATGTGGACTTCGCAGCAACATACGATGAAGCCGTTCACGTCTATAATGTTTAGACACTGAGTGTTATGAAGATGTTACTGTGTTCAGTATCACGCTCCTGTTTTCAATTCCGTTATTTGCAATGCATCGATTCTGTTTCCAATTGCGTTTCTCGCCATGTCGACGTCAGTCTTGGCGTCCTCGAAGTGTTTGTCAACGATAGCCTGAGGTGTGCAGCCAACTCGAAAATAGGTGATTAGCCCTAGTAGTCCGAAAATAAGCAGAATAATATATTATTAACAAACACATTTTGCAACATATTAATGCGCGAGATTTAAATTCGAGGAACAGTGACACAATTATTGACAGTCTGGGGTGGGGTGGGGGATGTTAGCGTTTTGACCACTGAAATATCCGAAAACGATTTTGAATAATCAATTAATACCTGCGACATACTTCTAACAATAATTATTTTATGCAGTATCAAGTGTAAATGTATGACTGAAAGTTAGCAATTACATAGCTTGGATAAACGTGGCTCGCAAAATAATTGTATTATAAGAATGCATAGGCTATCATTGTAGCATCAAACAATCGACTATGTGACTTAAAATAGATATGTCGTGTGAATGAGTAGGTATGTGATGCATAACATAAACCAAGAAGATATAATATTGTAATACTACCTTCATCAATCTTCGTGCAATTAACCACAGTTGATGCTGACGCTTCATTTGAGTCCCCATCACAGATCATTCCATCCAGTTTGTGACCTACAAAACGTGTATTTAGATTGATAGTAAATACTAAATACTAATAAACTCTTATCGTTCATATATTTTTCATGTCAAAGCATTACGTGGGAATGCTACCATCATCTACTTATCCAAATATCTACCAAACATAACCATATACATGCACATTTAAGTCATGACATTGATATAATACCTTTTAATATGCTAAAATAATTTATGATAACTTTAAATATTTCAATAGTCAATTGGTCTGATGTCCTTACAAAACACTTACCAAGAGAATCGATCACCATATCGTGGTGGATACTGTCAGCTCCTCCACTGGGGTTTCCAGAAGTAATGGCAATTGGACCGGATACTGACACAAGGTATGCCAGTACAGAACTATCAGGGACACGGATACAGATGCTGTTCTTCGTTCCTATTATGTCGTACGCATCACCCACTCCGAGTCTGTACATCCAGGGTCCCTTGGGGACGACGCAACTGATTCCGCCTGGATAACATCTCTTCATGAAGGCCCATAGAAGAGGACTAAAATCTGGATTTGCAGTTCTCAGTTGGTCCAGGTTTGACAAGCAAAGACATATGGGCTTTTCTGATGGACGTTCCTTTACGGTGTAGAGTTTCTTGATGGACTCTGGGTGTTTGCAGGACGCACCGATCGCGTACACGGTGTCTGTGGGAGTGCCTATGACTCCACCATTGTCAAGGATTTGCGCAACCTCTCGCAGGGATGACGCATGATGAGACTGAAACAGTGGACATGGTGGTGCATTCTCGGCATTGTAGAGTTCCATCTTGGCGTCTGCTAGGTGCTTGTCTACTATCTCCTGTGGCGTGCAACCGATTCTGAAATATGTTATTTCTCCTGCAAGACAAAATGTTATAGGCCTACTACTTGCTGATGAATAAAAAAACGATTGAATTTATTTTAGACGTTGATGATTATCATTATGTTAGATGGAATATGAATACATTAGTTTTTGTTGCGGTGGATGGTTAAGAACCGAGCTTGTGAACTAAGATTTGTAGACACAACTTCCACCCAAAACCCATATTACAGATTAGATACCAGTGGTAGTTTAATAAAACAAATATGGAAAAGTGAAGTAATACAAATCGAGGACACATTTATGTCGTTTTTGTTTATCTTGTTGGAACATAGAAGCGGGTGTGTCAGATCACTTAAAGGGACATTTCCAAACGTGCGCATCCAATAACATGTTTCCGGCTAATAGAGGTTTTTTAAATTATTAAACGTAAAATGGTATATCCCATGTGTTTCTCGACAAGGTTTGTAGTAGCTCAAATGAACTTTTTCCTACCATACTTTGTTGCATAACAACAATAGTCTGAGGACTACATCAATAATTATTAGTGAACAGACGTTCAAATACGACAAACAAGTATGGTTTGACGACATATTAAATAAAGAAAAGATTACATAAACTTTTTGTGAATGCGATTTCAAAATAAATCGGCAATACATTTGCAAATATTCTACACACAAAACAACCAACCTTGTGGCTCATTGGTTACCCATCAATGCAGATTATTGAGGCAAGACATACCTTGATCAATCTTCGTGCAGTTTACCACCGTGGATGCAGACTTTTCTCGGGAATCGCCATCACAAATTACTCCATCTAATTTGGGTCCTTTAATCATACATAATATACATTAATATTTAACGTTAGAGTTAAGTATATACCCAGTATGACCACTCAATAATAATACCGTATAGTCTATATATTATGTTTATATTCACAAGTAGATATTATACGTATTAACTGGAAAACATAATACATTGTACATTAAAGGAGCATACTATTTCAAAAAGTACATGTAAAATATAAGTCGAGTGGGTATTACTAATAACATTAATGGTTGAGAATTAAACAAGTATTAAAAAAAAGTGTATTTGATGTTATTATTGATTCTAAAAATTATCTCCAATGTAAGTTAATAAGAATTGAATACTTGAACAAATTTAAAATGTGAAAGATAGACTAAAATATGTTCATACCAAGAGAATCGATCAACATATCATGGTGGATACTGTCGGCACCTCCACTTGGGTTTCCGGAAGTGATGGCTATAGGTCCGGATACGGAAACAAGGTATGATAAAACGGAACTGTCCGGTATACGAATACAGATGCTTTCCTTTGTGCCAATGATGTCATACGCATCACCAACACCTAGATTGTACATCCAATCACCCTTTGGCACGACGCAGCTGATTCCACCGGGATAGCATTTGTCCATGAATGTCCACAGCAAAGGGCTGAAGCCAGGATTAGCTTCTCTGAGCTGGTCTAGGTTGGACAGGCAAAGACAGATGGGTTTTTCTGAAGGTCTCTCCTTTACAGAGTAGAGCTTCTTGATCGACTCAGGATGCGTGCACGACGCACCGATAGCGTAAACCGTATCTGTTGGCGTGCCAACAACTCCGCCGTTCATAAGAATATCGGCGACCTCTTGAAGTGATGATGCTTTCTTCGAATCAAAGAGTGGGCAAGGTGGCTCTGACAGATGTTTGATTTCAGTCTTAGCGTCTTCGAAATGCTGATCAATGATATCCTTTGGTGTACACCCAATCCGGAAATAACTAATTTCTCCTACAATTGTTCACGTATTAAAATTGTAAGACAGTAATTGGGATACAAAAAACCCCAATGCAGATGTATATGAATATAAAATAGTCGAGATATAAACTGGTTATCGTTCCTCGAAGATGATGATGATTATCTCCAACTTATTCGAGATAACGAAGATTCACTACATATCATAGCTGTTATAGAATATTTTACATGCAAATAATTTGATTTGAACTTGTATAACTAACTTCATCAACCGTATTAGTTCATGTGTTTATATTATTTTTATTATCAAGTTGTATCATGTTAATTGTTTATTATTTTTATTTACTGACGTTATATTATTTCAAACAGCGTTATGGAAGCAATCTTGATAAATACACATTCGTGATTTAATCCAAAACATACCTTCATCTATCTTCGCACAATTAACAACAGTCGAAGCCGACAGTTCGTTAGAAGGTCCATCACAAATCATGGCGTCCAATTTGTGGCCTGAATATCAAAAATTATACATTGAACACCTTAAGTTTAAAATAGCAATAAACTCAGCAATGAGCGGACTGATTTAATATGACAGTACCACCAATGTCCTTGAGGTAAGCGATCAGAAATATAAAAATAATATTACACTGAAGATATAATCCTCGAAATAAAGTATCCTAATAAGTATTTACATGATATGTTTGACATTTTTCTTTTAAATTTTCTTTAGCGAACGATTCTTATAAAGGTGTAACGGAGTATAAACTGATATACTCACCCAGGGAATTAATGAGCATATCATGATGAATACTATCAGCGCCACCACTCGGATTTCCAGACGTGATTGCTATTGGACCGGAAACGGATACAAGGTAGGCAAGAACAGAACTGTCCGGAATACGGATGCAGATGCTGTCCTGCGTACCGACGATGTCAAAGGCATCACCGACACCTAAATTGTACATCCAATATCCTTTAGGAACCACGCAGCTGATGCCTCCTGGATAGCAACGCTCCATGAAGTTCCATAGCAACGGGCTGAAGTTCGGGCTGGCATCCCTCAGCTGGTCCAGGGAGGAGAGACATAGGCATATAGGCTTTTCCGCTGGGCTTTCTTTGACCGTGTATAATCTACGAATGGCGTCGGGGTGCTTGCAGGAGGCACCGATGGCATACACTGTGTCAGTCGGCGTCCCAACAACACCGCCGTTGTCGAGTATTTCTGCTACCTGCTGGAGTGAAGACGCCTTCTTTGAAGCAAACAGAGGACATGGAGACTTTATTCCCATCTCTTCCTGGGCCTTCGTGAAGTGGTCGTCGACAATTTTTTGTGGGGTGCATCCGATTCGAAAATAACTAATTTTTCCTATTAATAAATTGGTCAATTGGTGAAAGTCAATATATATTTCTCAGAATAACGGGACATCAATTACAGAATTACCACTATCATTTTATTTTTCTGTTAGAACACGTAAGATAAAAATGGGTAAACAGTATAACCGAGAATATATATATATTTTGTTAAATGTAATAATCTAGTAATATACTAGTATTAGGAAAATTTAGTTAAATATTTAAACATTTTCTAGTATTAATAATTAATTACAATACTAAATAATATTTAGTTGGTTTTCATTGATCGTAAAAGCAACAATGTAATCAAATTCCAAATTATCATTGAATTACTTGTGTAATCCCACGTTACCTTGGTCTATTTTTGTGCAGTTGACCACAGTAGAAGCTGATGTTTCGTTAGACTCCCCATCGCAAATCATACCATCGAGTTTGTGGCCTGTAAGATGATGACAGTTTATTATTTATTCCTGTCGTACTTGGTTGATGAGAAACAAGTAGTAGGTGTATACAGGAAGATTACCAAACATTTACAAATAAAGTTGCACTGATATCAGGAAATTAGTTAGCTACGGGTATCTTTCAACACTGAACACTTCATACATGGCGGCCGTAGACTTGATAGATATAATTTATAAACGGCAAACACATATTTTAAAACACTGCCAAACGACACAAACAGAACGTGTTCAGAATTGTATATCTGCAAACAGCAGGGTTCAAGAGATATTTAGACAAAGCCTTTATATGCCTACCCAAATTGCATAAGCCGTAAGGTACATTTTGTTTGTTATTTATGAACAATTCAAACTAGCGTGTGACTTTAGATTTACGCACACGTATAATTGTTAATAACGTTGGTCATTCATCATTGAAACAGCGATAAAATAAGCAAACTTTTAGGGTAATAAAGAAAAGAAATAGGTGATGTTAATAAGGTTGTATCAGCTAACATTTCTCTAATGATATCTTCATAAGTTTACCTAATGAGTTGATGAGCATGTCATGGTGCGTGCTGTCAGCTCCTCCGCTTGGATTGCCCGAAGTGATGGCTATGGGACCAGACACGGACACAAGGTATGCTAAAACGGAACTATCCGGTATACGAATACAGATACTTTCCTTCGTGCCAATGATGTCATACGCATCACCAACACCTAGATTGTACATCCAATCACCCTTTGGCACGACGCAGCTGATTCCGCCGGGGTAGCATTTGTCCATAAAATTCCAAAGGAGAGGAGTGAAATTGGGTTTAGCAGCACGCAGCTGATCCAGATCGGAAAGGCAGAGACATATGGGTTTTTCGGCTGGTCGCTCCTTGATGGCGTAGAGCTTCCTGATCGACTCGGGGTGCTTGCAAGATGCGCCAATAGCATAGACTGTGTCGGTCGGGGTTCCCACAACACCGCCCTCGTCAATTATCTTGGCAGCTTTTTGTAGGGAAGATGCTTTGCGTGATTCGAACAGAGGACACGGCGTGGTCGACTCAATCTTAGCTACTTGTTGTTGTTGCTGAAGTAGAAATGAGATGAACGTTATTTCTATTTATTCGATTCCATGAGCTTTTAAATAATTATGCTAACCATCATCAGAAAAAAGTTGAAAATGTTTTTCAATTTGTTTACATATTACATACTAATATCAATTAAATTACGGATACGGAATACAATTTTACGTGCCTAATCCAATTAAGGTACAAGCACGCTGTCCTGGGTACGCAATCCAGGAGGATGGATGGCCTTTCCATGACAGAAATTAAATTGCGTTTGTGCATCTACATATATAATTAAAATGTTAAGTGTAAACGATACTACTATTATTAATGAATGTCAATAAACATCACGGGCAGACTGAAGACGTAAGTGTATGGTGTGGACAGAAAAGAAATGTGTATGTGAGGACAATGTAAACAGATTATTAGTCATTGGCTATTTACTGTGAAACTTCGTGATCATATTCAATGGGACAATCGCTTTAAAGTATGAGAGAAAATATAGATAATTTATATGTACACCTCGACAAATAGGACAAACATATACAACGATACTTTATATATCAATCGTAACGCATTGGTTATAATGGGTTGGGCTGGAGAAGAGCGTACGTTTAGGGACAGGTAATAATAGAATGGAGCGACGTTCTCACCTTTGCAACAGGTTCGCTCGCAGGCTCGACCAAAGCACGTTCGTTTACACTGTTAACCATCTTGAACAATCTAAACAAGCACGACAAAGTTTATTTTAAAAGTATGTTTTATTATTAAATGTTTTATTATTAAAGTAAACAAATATGAAAATTGCATCACAAAGTTCAAATAGATTTTATATATCTGGTACTAGCATATGTATGCTGTGGATGTATCCTCTAATAGCAAACACATTTACGCATACCTTTTAATTTTCCAGTAATTATTTAAAGAAATATTAATTATTTTACTTGTATGTATTAAATTTTGATATTACTGTATTTCTTAAACGAAACTTTATGAACGCAATTATTGCACTAATTAATCATGTCAGTTACGAGTATGTATAGTTATAATACATATTAAATGCAGTGAACTATGTTTAAAGCAGAAGACATTGTACACCAGTTTCATTTTACTGTTCCAATTTGTTATATAAAATAATATATACATTTAATTTATGTTATTAAAGAAAAATAGTTAAATTTTCTGTATCAAATATAGTTCTATTTGTGGTAACCCAATTTCATATAAAAATATTTAAATAATTAATATTAAAACATCTTACCTGAAGACACTACTAAATGTAAATCTAAAAACAAAGTTGAATTTGTTTGCGTATTTCTATTCGAGCTTTCACTGAAATGATACTGTGATGACAACATAGCTAGTTGTGCAAGCTTATATAGTAATATTTGACCCGAATATCGTGTGCTATTCATCTGAACGTACGGACGACCTGCGAGGCGTTACCCAATACGTACGTCATTGTTTTCATCACACTATTAACACCGCCAGCGAGAAGTATCAACCTTGCAGTACCACGTGACAAATCACTTTGTTTCTCGTTTTGATAAAAAGTAGAAACGAACTCACGTAGTTGCTTCCCTGTGGAGAACGAGTGCTGTGTTACAGGTGTCCCCAGCTGAGCACAGTGTGTATGTTTACAGTTATGAATCGTTTAAAATGGTTTTGTGGTTTTCCGCCTAAGTGGCCGACGCGTGCAGTCGAGCTCCATTCATACGCGCCGTAACAAACCGCGAGTTTGTGACGCGCTTCTGCACGTGCTGTGGTGTAACGACGTCAAAGAAAGGCCCGCTAGGGGGCGATAACGTCCAGCTATGCAACGTTCTCGTGCGGTCTCGTCAATGCTATAGTTTATTTAACGCCCAGTGTGTGTTTTCATCACACTCGCGCCATGAACCATGAAAAAGCAGTTTTTAGGTTTCGTGCAGTTGTTGTACGTCAATCGTATCATACTATACCAGCGTCAAAACAGATCATTACATTGAATAAGAAAACTGTATACTTGCAATTATACGGTAATATATAACAATCTTATAAAATTTGATATATCTGTGTATGTGTAGTTGATAGAAATCTATCTCGTCGTCGATGTAAAAGGGATACAATTCCGTAGGAATAGATATTCGTTTCATTCCGTAAATTTTCATTTTATTGTTTAGCAGCTTTTGTCGCGATATTAGCGGACCTCCATCCCTGCTGGACATGTGTTCCTTTTAAACCGGTGTAAAAGGAATAGAATTTCGTCGGAATATAGGTCCCAAACAATGTACAACGCTATCGAACCAATATGATTGTTAGTCCAGTAAGGCTTGCATAAACCACTTTCTTACAGTAATTCTGGGACTTGTAGGGTAGATGATGGTAAAAATCAATCCTACTTTTGTTGATATGGGAAACACATTGACATTTATAATTTATACACATTGACATTTATAATTTATGCACGGTATGTGCATAAAATATAGTAGGATACATTTACACAGGTGGCGTGAGATGTCTATGTCAAGTTTTTCGGACCATGGTCGACGCTTAAATCATTCAGCCTTGGCGATCTTCTTCTTAGTTTCAAGTCAATAAATTGTGTAATACATTAAATGTTTTTACATGTTTATTAATTACAGGTTGTGGCGTTATTTTGCAGCGTCGTCTTAGAAAAGTCAGCTTTTGAGATCATCAAATGTTCGATCTATTGCAAACAGTTATTGTACATATTTTGAAGATTTTACACATTTGAACAGCGAATATATTAAACAATATATTATATTGAACAAAATTAACTCTACATTGTTCGTCTATAGGTGTATCTGGGTACAGTCAAAGTTAGGGGCATTGTGACGGATCACTGGGTAGGCTGCATGACCTACTCACAAGCACAGAAGAACGTTACTGCAGATTACTATTTCTCAGGTGTGTACATTTCTCAAACATATATATATTTCTAGGGTATGTTACTTTCTCAGGTATGCAACGTTCTCAGGTATGTATTTTTTCAAGTTTTTAACTTTCTCAGATACTGTATGTAATTCTCTCAAATATGTATGTTCTTAGGTACGTTTTCCCCGTGGTGTAGTGATTAACGCTTCGGGCTTAAGGCTGGTAGGAACTGGGTTAAAATCCCATTCGTGGAATACACATGTATATGGAATTTTTAATTCGAGTACCGAATCAAACCCAGAGTGAATGTTCCGCAAGGCTCAATGGGTAGGTGTACTTCCACTTACACTGACCAGTGTGCACAATTGGTTTAACAAAGGCTAGCTGTGTACAGTCCAGTCTGTGGTAAAGTGCATGCAAAAGATCCCTTGCTACTTATCAATTCCTCTATCATACTAACACTAACTTCTGTCCTGGACACACAGTCGAGGCAGCTGGACTGCGCGACCATGACAGACGTGCTTGAAACTTAATTGGATATAAGCACGTAGATAAGTTATAACTAACTAACTACAATTATAGAGCTCGTTTTGTTTTCTAACGCACGTCGATTCCTCCCCTCCAACCCACAATCCCCACCCTCCACCCACCCCTACAAGCGCTCTGCCTGCCTATGCCTGGTCTAGACACAGATTGTGCGTGGATAAGTATGGATTGTTGTGTTGATCTGTGATTGATCCCTCTCATACCACTTTGATGTTCCCACCAGACGCTATATAGTCGTGAGAGTGTGGCGTCTTACTCGAGTGGCTTGTTTGAGTACTGGAAATGGAAAGTTAGAGAACTCAATAGTTTTGTTTTTAGTCTCTATATCAGCTCTGTACGGCTCTGTACAGCTGGTAGGGGGATTTAAATTCATAATTCCCTAGATGTATTCAAAGGTAAACACGTTTTGAGAAAATAGCTGTCGGTTACGAATTTGGATTATGTTTGATAATGACAAAACGCATGGGTGTAGGGTCGAGGGAAGGGGTTTTGGGGGGGGGGGGGGTGGTAGAACGAAAAAACCGCTGGTTCAAATGGTTATTTTTACAGAGGAAAAAATAGACAATAGGTCCGCTATGTTCATATTCGACCTCCCTCCCCACCCCCGCACACCCCAGGCACCCACAGACATACTATACTACGCACTACCACCCCTTTTTTAAATTTCTAAGCATTTTGCAACCTCCTTTTTCGAAATCTAATATCCGATGGAAAGTTCGCTTAGATGTGTTACATGTTACAGGCATTAATTTACATTATTAAAAGAACACTATAATGTTTGTACCATTTGTATTATTCTTGGGATAAGGAAGTATGATTTAGTATTATTTTCCAAGCTGGTATTCCTGTGATTGTTATATACAACAAAATTAAAGATAAAGTTTGTTTGTTTGTCGACACCACTGGAACACATTGTTTAATAACCAGCGTCCTTTTGATGTCAAACGCACATTAATGTCGACACATAGACTCAGAATAGACTCACTGTATCGTACTCTACCGGTCGTAAGTAAGCACAGCAATATTTAGTCCGCCGTCTTTATCGAAAC